>JAOBYE010725843.1:0-10243 GCA_025403585.1 Parazoanthus swiftii | reverse complement strand
CCCCCCCCCCCCCCCAGCACCCTTTCGATTTCGCAGGTGAAGGGAAGAGGGTGAGATACATAATTTCGAATAAACTATTACTTGGACAATCAAATCTTTTTTCCAACGAAGAAATAAGAGCGATAAAGCTAAGAAGAAAAAAATGTTTCTGCTAAACACAGCAAATTATAAAACAACATATCAACCTAAAACTTAAATGCAGTTTTGTTGACTTCATATGCGGCTAACGGCAAATTAATTATGCAGTGTCTGGCAAGCACAAGGATAAGCATAAATAAGAAAAATAGTTATAATGAATTTAAGGTTGGACTTTGAAGTTACAAATGAAAATCAGCGTTTTCGATCATTTGATCATCTCAGCTTAGGTTTTTAAACCATAATGCAATTAATAATAATAATAATAATAATAGTAATAATAATAATAATAATAATAATAACAATAATAATAAATGATTAAACAAACAAATAAACAATCGTATCACGCCGGCTTTTTTTCGGAATTTTTGCCGTTGAGACAAGTGAAATAATTATAAGTTCACCTTGCTGAAATTGTACTTTATAACTCCTTACAAGTGAAATCTTCTGTTGCTCAGGCGAGTCATCAGGCGAAGGGTCCGGACCAAATCACAGCGGCTTTCAGAGTGGATCCGGTTTTTTCGCCTCAGGGGGATCTGGGGGCGAGTCAGGGGACGAGGAATGGAAACCGGCAGCTGCAATAAGGAAGAGGGCAGTCGGTTTATCCGATGATGAAGATTACTGACAAAGCCAAACCTGAACACGACTTTGTTGTTCGTTCTAATATGCTGTTAAGTTTAAAAACGGTTAGTTTGGATACATTTTACAGCAAGAGAGATAAAGAACACTTCTGTTGTGTATGTAGTTGACAAATTGCTCTATATCGCAGAAAAATCCCAGCACTAGTGTATTGTTTTAAACTCTTAATCAATAGACATTTTCACTTATCGTTGCGAAGACTCTGATAACTTTGACACATCGCGTCTGAAACGTACACTTCTTTCGACAATTGTGCCTGGGTGAACTCTGGTCGAACTCAGTATCAGTTATCAACCAGTTTTCTTGTATTGAATTACTTTCAAACTTTTCGCAGGGCGGAAAAGTAACGGTCCCCTACACATAACCGAAAAAAGTCGACGTTTTTACAACGAGTTTAGGTGTGACAATTTAAAACTATAAAAGGAGTTTTCGCCTGTAGCTTAACTCTTGCTGAATCTGTTATTCATATAATGAAAATCTTTAGCAAATTTCGTTGTGGTTTCTAAATCAGACATTGGCTACGGTCTAGAAACAAATTGTCCTCGAGCGAAAAGCTTGAGTAAATACTAGGCTTTTCTTGTGCAGTATAGGCGTCCTCGAAAATTGATCAACGTGCTCTGATTGGTCAGTTAAGTTAAAATATTTATAATTATTCTGAAGACGTGCTGTCGTTGGTCAGGTTTTGAGCTATAGTTTCGTATACTGTGCAAGAAAATTTGTGTTTTTAAGATGTATTGTTTTGGAGAGATTTGCTTTTTGGAACTGATTTATGTGCTAATTTGTTGACAAAAGACCGAATCTTGAAATAAATGCTGTTAATTAATATTAGGTTGGCGAGTACCTACTATCGAGGTGCAACTTTTGAGAATTTTCAAACCAACACTAAATTTAGCACAAGCACTGCACAAAAATGTAAATGACGTCACGTCTAAACTTAAGGTAGACATTAAGAAAGGAGATAATAAACTTTTAATACATATAATATGGAGGTCATCGAACTCATTTTTTTGTAAAATACACTTGAAAAACATGAAAGCACGGCTTTGAAAACTATTCCTACACTGAGGCAAGTACAGTTTTTCATGAGCTCTGACAACTTTGCCTGACAGCCTGGGGGACTCTTGAGCAAAAATGACGGGGGATGGATGGGGTGTCTGAAAGTTGAGCTAAACCCTAAACCTAAAAAAAATCAAATTTTAGCCAAGTTTGGTATCCAAAAATTATATTGAATTTTGGACCAGAAAACAGCTGATAGTAAACTGCCACGATCTGTGAGAATGATCATCTTATCTCTAATGAAACAATGAAAGTAGTAGAGCTACTGCTAACAGGAAGCCAGACATATTGCCTGAAACTCGTCGCTTTCCTGCTGACAATTTTGACGGTTTTGTGCCAGGATTTCAATGGACGGTGAAATGATTGTGAAATAGTGAAATTGTCGGTTAGTTTTATCGCATAATGCGCAAATGCACATACTAGTTTTAATGGGTATGTGTACCCCGAAATGAAATGCGCAGGCGCATCTAATATTCTGGTACGCTGGGTATATCATTTTGGTGTGCGCAGGCGCATGTCATTTTGGTCTCCATGGGTGCGTATCTTAGCTCAGTCAGTAAGATCTCCGACTGCTGACTTGAAGTTCCCAGGTTCAATTCCCGGGCTGGCCACGGGATTGAATATTTAGGCAACTTTCTTCTGCCACACCGCAGCATCCTTGGCTTTGGTCCTCCAGATAGATCAGTGAAGAACCACTTTGTGGAAATGCCGTCTGGGTAAAGCCATTATTCGTGGGCTTAGCAATTGGCCGAATGACTAGTTTTTCTCACACGCCTTTACTTTCTTTTGCTTGAACGGCTTCTGTGGTTAAAAGACAGGCAATGAATTTTAAGGAATAACTGAAGCAATATCCAAGTTTTGAAATTAACACAACTGCTTGAGTCTAAAACTGTTTCTTGACAATGACAGTTTCACAAACTGAATAAACACACATCTGGGGTTTACCTCGTTGTAAGAACTTCACGACTGACGTCATAAGGTTCCCTGAGCGGTGCACAAATGGTGTCACAATGTGAGCAATGAAGCCTTGTTCTTTCGCAGAAGAAGGGCGATTCGGTGCATACTCGCTTATACTCATATTCTACAAAGTTTACTTCAGTTATGGGAGGTGAATTAACGCCAATAACGTGCTCGACGTCTGGTTAACGTCAGGTATATTGGCCTGAAATGTTTAGCTTAACTCCCATAACTAAAGCGTATTTTCCAATCTTTGAGTAGAAGATTGCAACGTATCAATATTGTGGGGCGATTTATCGCCTTCACCACTGGTGAACCCAGTAGAAAACTGGGTGACGACAGTCGTGGGCTTTTTTCACCGAGGTAAAGCTGCATCTACAAAAGGTATTCGTAACGACAGAGCCGTTATCGCACGTTTTGTCGGTTTTTCCGTAATCCACTAAACCTTTGTAATTTCGAATTAACCTTTTTCATGTGCAAATATATCGAAACAAGGGCTTTGGACCTTCGTCACCTTCATAATACCCGAAATTCCGGCTTGGAGAACGCAACATCGTCCTTCTCAGTTCTGTCCGCAACGATCTCAGTCTCTCAGCTGGTTTGCATACTGATTATAAGATTGTTTTTCTTTTGTTTCCATACATGCGCACTCATTTCTCAAATTTGTTTTCCACCAATCGCATTTCACTTGTCACTCGCATGCTTCTACTTAAAGGTTACTCTGAAGTGAAATATATTGTTGGTGGGGCTGTAACAAAAACATTATGGGAGGAAGGGCTTACTTTTGCAGCCTTATGTGTTCGTGTAGGACAGCGCCGAAACAAAATAATAATAATAATAATAATAATAATAATAATATTAATAATAACAATAATAATAATATTAATGTTTTTCTATAGCGCTTAAAACGAGCGTCTCTAAGCGCTGCACAAGAGAAGGATAAAATTAAAGTATCAAATTAAGTGAAAACGTATAGCTACTTAAAACGTATAACAAAACTACAATAGTATAAAGGCGCAAGTTTCTAACTGACTAAAATCTAAGCGTATAGTTCTAAGTGTACAGGACTTTGCAAAAAAGCGGGAACAAGGAATGGCGTTAAAGTCTGCAAATTATTCGAAGGATGGAGGATTTGAACAACTAATAACGTCAAGCATTGTTGCAGATATTGTAAATATTGACCGTTGTCGACTCATATTAACCGTCCATCGTTCCCTGTTCCCAGTTCCAGGTTTTAATAACGTCCGAGTGTACATCTAACCGCTTTTTAGCGAACCAGAATGATGTCAGGTTAAGAACCAGAACATATGTTATTAACAAAAGTATTTATAGTACAACAGTATTTTTTTGTGTACAAAGAAAGACAAGTTTATATGCCAAAACAAGCGCGTCAAATACTCGGATGGGGGGGGGGGGGAGGGGGGGTAAGTCCCAAGCTAAGGTGCTGATGAATGTCATACAGCAAGTTTTATAAGACTTGTATATTTCCGTAAATAATAAAATAAAATAAAACGATTCGACTTGCCCAAAGGATTTGTTTAGTGTCTTCCTTGCTCTTTGAATCAATTTCAACCAGTTTTGTCGGTTTTCATCGCTGGGAACAAGGGGCTATATTAATTTTTATGACTGTCAAAATCGCTTAAGATCAAGAAAAACACAACCAACACAGTTGTTTTATTTCCTTGTTTTATAGACTGAGAACGACGAAGACTGCACAACGGTCGTATTGAAACTTGCTATGTTAAATCATAATATGAGACTCCTTTTAAAAAACATGACAAGCAATTGCTAGCAATGTCCAGTCAACACTTTACCGTAAATTATCTACTTAACGCCCTGGGGGTTTATTTAATTTTAAGGGTTCAGTTTTGGGGGCGTTTAATAGATAAGAAGCGTCTATTGGGGAGCGGCGTTTATTTCTACAATCGACATTTTACACAGCAAAGCTATTGTGAATAGTGCAGTTTAACAAAACAATGTCAAGTAAGTAACTGTTGCAACAGTCTGCAAATAGTGACTGAGTCAAAAGTTCTTTCATAGCGATCCTCGTGTACTGTTCCGCAAATTAGTGAACAAAACATGTTACACAAAACCAAATGTCTAATAAACGCCCCCTTTGGGGGAGCGTTTACTAGATACGGGGCGTTTAATAGAGAAGGGCGTCTAACTAAAAACCTACTTTGACCTGGGCGTCTATTAGATACGAGGCGTTTTTAAAACAGAGAGTGGGCGTTACGGGACCATAAGGGAACCTTTACATGAAGTATCAACCCTGATTTCCAAGAATCAAAGATGGCGGCGGCGTTGAGCCGAATTTTTATACGCAGCAAAACTTCCTTGGATTTGATGACAGAATCGCAAAGATACTTGCGTCTTGTCACGTGTAGCATCTGTCTCAAGAATATTTCATTTGGATATAAAGGTCAGTTTTCAATTCTAGAAATAGCTGTGTCAGGGAGGCTTTGGCAAAAGAAAAAGGAAATGTATGATTCCCTCTGTTGTCAAAATAGCATTGCGTCTCTATCGGAGACGTCATTTCGACAATATAACACGACATCCCGGCTTGACAATATTTTAGTTCAACTGTATGACACGACCTTTTCGGCTTTACAATATGACAGTTCGCCTGTATGATGTGACAGCTCGTCTATATGATGTGACAGTTCGTCTGCATTGTGTGACAATTTAGCTGTACCGTGTGCGATTTGAGGTTCCACATTATAACACGACCTTCCGGCTTTCAGTGTGACAGTTCGTCTGTATGATACGACGTTCCACAACATAACGCGACCCAGTGATTTAGTTTGAAGGACCTGTAAAATCTTGATTAAAAGACATTACAAAATATTTATAAAATATAAAAAATAGTGGATTAAAAAGTTAGAGAATATCCAACCAACATCCAGTATTTTGATTTGTCTGCTTGAGATGACAGATGTTTGATAGAGCTCTGTCAACCCCAGAAATTAAAAAATCTTATGAAGGCTCAGGCCCATAGGCCCAGGAGCAGTGATGGCTTTTTTTTTAGTCATTCCGATTTACGGAACACATTTCTCAGTCTTACACAGAAATTTCCAATGATTGCCTCAGAAATGTAGTAGGTTAATAGGTTAATTTAGAAAACATTGAAAACCAGGTGATTTCAACTACCATGTGGGTGATAGGGCTCGAAATCTTGTGACACCCCCTCAATGCGGGTGAGTTGACAGCTATGTGGAATAGGCTATTTGGATTTCTGTGAAGGACATCATAAGTTCTGGTTATTAATGTTCTTATTGTTCTGGGTTTCTCAGTGCTGCAGGAAGAGACAAATGAGGGACATTTTGGTATTTAATTATTGGTTTGTGTTATGGAGCAGACTGAAATATTAATTGAAAGTAATACAAACCGTATTTGGAACATTATCATTGTAGAGTAATTGTGATGCAACACATTGTAAACCTAATTTTCTTCACATAATAGCTGGTCTGCAAGAATAACAATAAAAATTGACTACAAAGTTATTTGAAGTCTGTTAATAAGGCGAAAAACACAACAGTTTGTTCGTGTGCTAATCTGTCGAAAACCATGTTTGAACATCTGTATGATCTTGTGCATGCTGAAATTTAAGCAAAACATCATTTCTATAGACTGTTTGCATTCATTTCAGGGACTGTTTTATATGGTTCTTTATTTTGGAGATATTTTGTTGTTATGGGAAGCACGGATTGGGGAAACAACCTGAGATCCCTTGGGACATTGTTTTACACAATTCTCAAGCACTTGGCTAAATTTTGAACAATTCCATGACAACAAGTTAGTTTGCACAGGATCATGACCAATAACTGAAGTTTTACTTTCCCAGATTCCCTGTCAAATAAAAATGAACAAGAAAAATCTCACAAACAATCAGTTGTGATGACTTGATGTTTGAAATTCCAGCTTCACCTCGTGCTGCCCCAAAACACTTTTCTAACCAGTGTATTTACAATTTCCAGTGTGGTTCAATATATAAGTCAACAATAGTGCATGACCTTGTTTTCTACATGTATTTATGAGTGAGTGAAGATAATAAAATAATAATAAAATAGCATTATATGTGTATTCCACATTTTCGTAAGATGCTCAGTGAATATGTAATAATAAAAGAAATAAACAAAAAGCAATGCTTAAAAGGTGAGCTTAGAGTAAAAAAGAAAGGGGGATACAATGAAGGTATTGTTTCAGGGTTGTCATTATGTTTTGAAAGGGGAAGACCGTCCACTGATAAATATACATGTAACCTGTAGGTGTTTGCCAACAAAACCCTCATAGTAAGGTCACAGTCTTTTAATCTTTGATTTACCCAGGAGGAATCCCATAGCTGTGGTACAGCAGTTGAGATTTACTCTACTGTCACAGTACTGTCCACGCTGATGTCACAGTGGTGACATCTGGTACTAGTGTGACAATGATGGTAGTGACAGTACTGTGATAGCGGTGTACTTACATGTAGATGGGCTATGACAACAGTGGACTAGATAGTACTGTCAAGACAATGGCAGTAACACTAGCACGACAGCAATGACATTGACAACATTGTGACAGCAGTGACAAGCTTGTGAGCACTGTGACAGCAATGTTCACACTGGCGTGACAGTGGTTGCAACTGATAGTATATATGTACTGTGACAGTGATGTTTGCACTAGTGTGACAGCAATGTGCACATCACTCTCAGTTGTTATTAATTTGACACAAATGTGCACATGCAGTGTTTTTCTTAGGGCTTGGGAAATGGAGTACACTAAGTGAGAAAGCAGGTACACCTGGGTTGGAAGTCATCATGTGCCGAAGATGCAAGCATCTAGAGGGGTCTGGGGGCATCCCCCAGAACATTTTTGAATTTTAGTCCTGGAAAATGATGTAGTTTTGTGCATCTGGTGACTTTAAAAAACTTGCCAGATGCCATTGCTAGGGAAAGGCGGTACAGCTACGGGGGAATGTCGGTACAATGTACCGGTGTACCGGCCTTAAGAAAAACACTGAAATGGCTGTCACAGTGGTGTCAGCTGCCACTGCTGTCACAGTACTGTCAGGTGTCACTGCTGTTACAGCACTGTCAGTTGCCATAGCTGTCACACTAATGTGTACGTCATTATCTCAGCACTGCCACTACCATTACTGTCCCAGCTCTGTCACTGTCGGCACTGTAACATTACCAGCATCACCATAGCTGTCGCAATGCTGACAGTGCTTGTGTTTGCTGTCACAACACTGCACATCAGTGTGCAGCTGCTATGGGATTCTTCCTGTGTTGGTTTACAGATCCTCCTCAACTAAATTACCTGGTAGCTAGATTTTGGTTTATTGATCTGAACTTAACTCTATTTTGTTCTTAAGTAGGGTGGGGCAGCCGCAGTTATCACACCACAGTTACAAGACTTTGTAATAGAACGGAACTTTCAAAAATTCAAAGCAAAAAGATTCCAGTTCAGGGTAATGGAAAGGTACAGAAAGAAAAACAAAAACAATCTTCCAACCATAGAAAGAAAGGAAAAACAAAAAAGGCAGACATTAACAAAACTCATGGACAAGTTTCTGAGAACAGCTTGAAGTCCTCATCCATCAAAAGTGAAGAAAAGATGACGACAAAGACAGCAACATCTTTGACTGCTACTGTTGACAGTTTGGAAGAACAGTCTCACATAACAAAGGGGATTATTTCCGAGGAGGAGGAATTCCTAACACTGGAAAGCCTTGATGTCGACAGTTCATTGCATGTTGAACATGTGGCTTATGATCCTACCGAAGCTCAGGAGATGTGTTTGATTAACAGTGAGGAATTTCCTGAAGCTGGTGAAGGTGTCTTTGATAATGAAGAAATTGACAATGGAACTAGTAGAGATTTAGACTCTTCCTTGACATCTGATGCAGAGCTTGAGTCAAAGACTGATATGCCGTGGTGGAAGAGAGAAGGCACCATTGGAGGGAGGCTGTTTGAAGTGAGAACATTGGCAGAAATTGACGGATTTCTAAATGTAGGACAGGTAAATAGGCTAGACTAGATTGATTCCTACTGTTATAAGTGTGTTACCTGGAGTTTCAGTGGCGAGTTCTCAACTAAAGTCCTGGTTACGGGCCTGTTGTTAAAATACTCGCTCAGTCCATTTTGAGATAGCAGTGTTCCAAGCGATGAACATTTTCGTTGTGTGAGTATAAATATATCATGACCAGGTACAGAATCTCATAATCAATATAGCTTGGGGCCGGCATCGACAAATAAAAAATAATTAATAACGTC
Source organism: Parazoanthus swiftii (assembly GCA_025403585.1). Lineage (NCBI taxonomy): Eukaryota > Metazoa > Cnidaria > Anthozoa > Zoantharia > Parazoanthidae > Parazoanthus > Parazoanthus swiftii. The sequence continues at coordinate 1,196 of JAOBYE010725843.1, read as the reverse complement.
TAATAGACGTTAATGGGGGAGGGGGGTTAACTGTGGACGCTATGGCAATTATTTTTTAGCATTAAACAAATTCAGGGCCGTAGCTAGCGTCAGGCAGGGAGGGCAAATGCCCCCCCTACATTTTGGACCGGAAGTTGATTTTAAAGAATATTTTTTCAGTAGAATGTAGTGATATAAAGTGGGGCCATAACCAGCGTCAGGTAGGGAGGGCAAATGCCCTCCCTAAATTTTGGATCTAGCTACGGCCCTGAAATTTATACCTAATTTCAAAAGTAAACGCTCTATTGTGACATCAACAGGAAACTGAAATATTTTAAGGGGCAATTATCATAGCTTCACATATATATGTTAACAATTTTCCAGAACTGACGGGAGTCCTCTGCCAGAAGAACATTTATATAAAAAATCACTGGTATTATCCAAGGTGCTTCTTGTTCACAGATACAAGTACTTTTTCCTATATGGCAAGGATAGTTTTTACCGTATCTTGGTTCGAAACTAGCGTTCTTGCCATCTACTGGTCGTGCTTCATAGACAAAGTATGGAACGGACGTTATGGGGGGATGGGGGAGGGGTTTTCAGGATAACGTCCATCGGACGTTATTTAATTTTTTTTTAATTATCGACGCCCCTTATCAAAAAGTATGGTTTTGACGCACCAATGCTTTTGATACAAACAAAGAAGGTTTTAACTTGTTGGCATGAGCGCATGCTTTAAAATACAATTTTTTTTATTATCAGTTCCTAACCAGCTGTTTGTTTCTTAAGGTTGGTGAAGCCCAAAAGCTGTTAAACAGGTATCTACGACTGGGACGAAAACTAGACACCAAATATTTTAATAAGATGCTGCATGGCTGGGCAGAGCAAGAAAACCTTGCAACGGTTAAAATGCTTTATCAGGTGTTGCAGAAAGAAGAAGAAGTTGAGCCAGACATAGGAACGTATGGTGCTTTGCTTCATGCTTATGGCAAGTTTGCTGATAAGGATGGAATAAAGAAAGTTTTGCAAGACATGGAAGACAAGGTAATGTAGAAAAGTATACTTGTTTTTTGTGACGTGTTTGTTCCAACAAGAAATACGTTGGACGTAGCTTTAGAAAGATACGGTACGCTATTCATATACTTTTGTTGTATTTGCAGGCCCGTAGGCAGGGGGGGTGCACGGGGTGCGTACGCACCCCCCCCCCCCCCCCCGCC
>JAOBYE010725810.1:0-10247 GCA_025403585.1 Parazoanthus swiftii | reverse complement strand
AGCGACAACGTGGAAGCGACAACGTGGAAGCGACAACGTGGAAGCGACAACGCGGAAGCGACAACGCGGAAGCGACAACGCGGAAGCGACAACGCGGAAGCGACAACGTGGAAGCGACAACGTGGAAGCGACAACGTGGAAATGACATGTTTGGGCTTCCGTACAAACTACAATTTAGTTCGTCGCGTCTGAAGCTCGACGTTTGACCCGGGCCTTAGATAAAAACAACTGATAATTACAATGCCTTTGTTTCCGGTAGATTTCCGGTTTCAAAAGCATAAACAACTTAAATTCTTGTATGTTCATGCTAAAAAATTTTGGAGAAAAGTTAATAGCTACCTTGTAGGTTGAAATGTGATATTGAATTTATAGTAAGATTTATCGACGTTTATACATATATTCTATTAATTCGGCATCAGCTTACAGCAGCATCCTGGTCACGATCTGAGGCAGTTTCAGTGGAATAATATTGCTTTTACACAACAAAATACATTAAACGTATGGTTATGTGATCATCAGTTACTGCAGTTTCTGCTACTGAACAAGTCAGAGGGAAAAAGGGGAGAGTTTCTCTCTTCAAGGAGTTTATGACCTATTGTTGATGAAGGCAGTCGAGCTAGAGAGCTCACTTTCACTGCTATCAAGCTTGTTTTAGGAGTTGACACACCATGCAGCGTGGAGTAAGATAAATCTTTTGATTACATACCTATTGAGACGACAACTCTAGTCTGGTTTCATTGAAGCAAGTTTGCTATCTTTGTAAGGTAATTTAGAGAAATAAGTAACTCTTACTCCAACTCCAACTTGATCAAACCATGTTCATGTTTTCAAGTGGTCCCTACGAGAAACTTGTTAGTCCGGTTCTGGTTCGCTGCGCTCCGGGGGACTGTGCCCAAAGCGGGAAAACTTTTTTCCCGCGTGGTGCCAATTCCCAGGCTAGAACTGGAATATGAAAACTTGTGTTTTCTCTTACGTGGGTTTGTCGGGACAAAGGTTATTCGTTATTTTACTAACTATAAAGGTCACAAATGAACAAGTAAGATGTTTTCATCAGTATATTACGGTAAACAGGTCATTCAACCGGTACATTTGCTGAAATTTTTAGCAAAGTTAAGAGACTGTCTTCTAGGTGTTTTTTCAGAAAAAAAAAAAAAAACAGAGAGGAATTTAATTAACGTTACGCGACTTGCCGTAAAAACGACAAAGGCAAAAAGAAAGTATATATAATGACCGACAAATGAAAGACAAATCCTTCTGGTATTCCAAAACTGACCCCAAACATCCGTGCACGCTTGCGCATGACAAGAACTCAAAACCAGTCCCGACCGAGCGAGTCCCCGGACAAAATCCAGAAAACGAAGGACACATTTTTCAAAGCAAACAGCTATAGGGAACAGCTATAGGTTTCGCTGTCTCTCTTCGTTCGGCAGCAATTAACTATTCGCAAGCGCGAGGTATTTTTTGTCTTGATCTCTCGATAGGATAGGGGAGGAACTCCCCATATAGCCCATGATAAGCTATGATAACTCCATAATTGATGGTTAGGCGTAGTAATCAAGCCTATGGTTATCACTTACACACACATCGTTCATACCTTATGTATAGTGGGTAGCACACTTGGTTGAAAGATAATTTACAGGTACTCCACATAAAAATACAATCTTAGATATGTAAAACAAAATCTTAGTAAAGAAGTTGTAAAAAATCTCCATTTAATACTACGCTATTAATTCTTTGAAAACAAGAGTTTCAAATTTAAAACTTAGAAATACAATTTACGAATCTTTAGAGTTCCATCCAGTTATTAGGCTCATATATTTGTCGAAAGAAACTTCCGTTCAGTTTATGGCGTAATTGGCGCAAAGCACTTCCAGGACTTCAGACCGATTCTGCCGAGTAACCTTTGGGCAGTGAAAAGATGTGGTGGCCCCTTGTACATAAAAGTTGTAATGCAAATCGTAACTATATTACGAATACTTAATGGGGTTCTGTTGTTTAAATTCAGACAGTCTCTGATTGTTATTATCATATCCTGAATTCTCTTGCCCTCTTAATACTGAAGACATACATTTTTTCTGCAAAACTTTCTGTATGACGTCTGTTTATCTTTGTATATATAACGAAGAGCTCTTTTATTGACCTTTTCCAGTTTTTGCGAGTTTCTCTTTCCGAAAATTCGACAAATTTAGCTACAAAAATATAGACAAGGATCCATACGGAGACTCTTCGAGTCAATTGGTCTGAAATGTGATGTCTAAAGGATACTTTCTCATAGGATGCTTAGGATGAAATGACAGAAAATACTTGAACTGATTCATGTAAGCAAATTGTGGTTTTAACTTTTGAGTCTGAAAAGAAAAAAACAACAACTTGTGGTAGGTTTGTTCCTCGGTATGCATGACAGAGGAGAACTGGTTTGAAATCAGGGGTAGCCATCCGTCTACCTCGGGAGATAATAGAGAGCTTAGGCAACTAGAACGCGAAAGTCAACGGAACGTTAGAATACAATAATTTCACATGGGAATGCAACCAGCAAGCCACCTTTCCATCGTCGTCTTTAGAAAACAGAACGTGAAAAACATAATTGCGGAGTTTTATAGAGAACGTGAACGTTAGAGTATGAATCATTTCAATCTTCGCGCGGCTTCAAAAATGAAGCTTCTAATTTTTCGAATTCACACACCATCAAGTAAAACAAGAAAGAACCGAAACAAGAAAAGGAAAAACCAGAGTGAAAAATTTAGCAGCCGTCTAGCTTCATTGACGTTCCCGTCCGAGCTGCTTAAGGTCCAAAATAGTGCGCCTCCGAAGTCGGTCATTGAAAAAACTCAGTCCTGTTGAGAGCAGCGTCTGGAGTGACCAAGCAATCCGATCCTTGCAAAACAGTCTTACCACACAAGTTACACAGTGCAGGCCCGTAGGCAGGAGTTTTGTCGGGGTATGCAAATTTCGTTAACTTGGACTCTTTAAAGACAAATTTATGGGACAAACACACCTATGGCTATTTTTTTTAAGTCGTTTCGATTTACGGTAGCACCAACTGTTACGATAAACCTATTCGGGCTTCTTCATCTCCAAATGCGGACCTTTTTGCGGACTGATGTGTTTACCATACAGGCCTGTAGGGGGATGCGCGGGGTATGTACGCACCCCCTCCACGGATCCAAAAAGGTCCGCATTTGGAGGCTTAATAAAACAATGAAGAAGCCCGAATAGGTTTATCGGTAACAGTTGGCACTAACGTAAACCGGAACGACTAAAAAAGGTTATAAGTGCGTTTGCCCCATAAATTTGGCTTTTAAGAGTTTCAGTTTACGAAATTTATGAAACGTATTGGCTTTGTTAAAGGATTTTAGAGGACATACATGGAGTATGGAAACTGTTAGTACCTAGACGCCCTTGGTTTGCACCCTTCCCAAACGAAATTCCTGTCTACAGGCCTGCCATATACATAAAAGCTATCTGGCTCCTTTATTGCGCACTCGAGTATTGTACATTTGTACACATGGTGTACCGAACCCAGCTATATTCAGTACTGCTGTATTTGATACTGAGAAGCATTTGATTATCTTATTAAACTTATACTTTCCGATGCATAAACATACACTCTTCCGCCGGTTTTCGCATCCCAAAGTTTCTTTAGGTCTGGGTATGCAGACAACCGTTTTTAAATAGCTGTATGTGCGAGCGTATGGCAAGCAGTTCGCTCCCAGGGTTTTCTGGGTATTTTTCAAAATGGCGGTTGTTGATCAACCGCCATTTTGAAGAATTCCCAGCAGACCAAGAAAACGAGATCCTGGAGATAAAGTTATTTATTTGAACCCAGGTCGTATTCCAGGATCGACCAGTGCTATCAATTCTGTGTTTTTGCTAAATAAGGTTTCTTCAACGGTCGAACACCTGACTGCAATATTACATCTCAAATGTTTGGATCACTTCCCTTTGCTTTAGCAATGCACCAGAATAAAACACGACTTGTTTAATTGCTTTTCAGTGCAAAACGCAGTAATCACAACATGCTACGTTTTATCGCAATAACCGGCCCAAGATTGTCATGTTTTTTAAAACAACACCGTCAAAAGTTAGTAGTGATTCGGTATCGTGAGAAACGCGAATCGTGGAAATGACGTACAAACAGACCTTGAAATTTGTCGCAAGTCCGTGATTCATTTATTAGCAGTAATAAAAATAAACTATATCGCATTTCTCATGTACATGGGCTAATCACGATGTGGTTTCCTTTTATCCATATATTTCGAACTTGGTCAGGAGACATAATTAACTTGGGAAGCGAGCGTAATTGTATTTAGACGTTACTGTGAAACCTCACTTTCGCATTCATTTGACAATTGAAGACAGGTGTGCATCTCACGAATCGGCCAATAACAATCCCCGAGAGATTGCAATTATTTGAAGCAATAACACAAGAAATGTCTTTAGTCAGGTGGAATGTGCCTCTGCCAAAATTGTAGATGGTAAATGCCTAAGGCAAAAAGATACATACCCAAGGCAAAGATTTGAGTTTGTTAGTACAATCAAGTGAGTTGCACGGGAAGAAAACGTGAGGTAGGCTGAATTTTTACAAGCTTTGCTTCGTCTAGTAAACCTGGTGTTTCAAAAGCAGTCACTGATTTGCGTTCCATAGCTACTAACGGATACGAACATATATTCTTTTAACAAACTTGCAAAGCTAACTTTCTCAAAAGCTAATCAAACAGATATATTGAAATATTATCCAAATACCGTTTTCTTCAAAGTTGTTCGTATTTTCAGTTTTGTAACACAATTAATATTGCTGTCGCAAAATCACTACAGAAGCTGAAGGGAAACATCGATCCAGATATAAATTTTTAATAGCAATAAACCATGATAAGAGAAGCTGTTTTGTATTTCGTTTTTAACGGAAGTCTTGCTATATTCGGTAAAAAAACCTTCGAAACAGGACGGACTATGCAAAGTTGTCTTTGGCATTGACGCAAGCATTGAATTTTTAGTGCAAACATATCAAGTCACTTTTACTACCAAAACTCTCAAGACAACAAAAAATGATTTGCGAAACTATTTTCTTAACTTATCTATATTAGTTTTCTTCAGATGATACGAATTCAGTTCTTGATAAAAGAAAACCTCAAAGAAAATAGACGAGATGTCGCTGCATTTCAAACTAGGGATTGACAAATATGAAATTGGGAAATATTTTCATCTGTGCAACTTATGAGAAAAAACTGATAAGTATTTGTACTATTTTGAGAGAAACAAGACTAGTTCTTACTTATCAAGACAGAAAAGGTTAAAAATAGTAAAAATCATTAATTTTTTGTGTAGCGTTTTTGTTATTTACATTGAATTAACATCATTTTTTAAACTGCTTAAAAAAATCTGTGAATGAGCTAAAGTTCAAATGATTTTAAGAGTTATTTAGTTCGACTATCAAGTGAATCGATAATGAAAACAAGATCACGTAGAACAAATTATCAATTGAAATATCTTATGACGAAGCTTAAGTCATTTCTAAGAACTGTGGTTTTTGATAAACCCTTTTAAAGGCATTTCTTAATTTGACATTAAGCTTAAAGAAGACTTTCGAAGACAGTTTCTGCTTTATCTATTTATATACTTATCAATTTGATACTGAACGGGACTGAACATCATACTGTCTTTTCAATTTTGGTTCTAAAATTTCGTTGATCTACTAAATATTAAAAGGTTTTGTCTGGAAAAATGATTCTTGTCTTCAGTATTGAAGGCGCCCCAAAACCTTGTCGGTGTCAATTTCCTTTCTGAGTCGTTTAATTTGTAATGATCTTAGTTTTCTCCACTAACAAAAGAATCATTATCAATCCTTCTAGAAAAAGGAGCTTTTATAACTTATGGAATGATGAATAAGGGAAAGATTACCTAATGGCAGTTTTAGACTGTTTATGATAATCAGGTAAACGCATCGTTACCGAGTTATATCCGGAGAATTGCGATTTTTCTGTACCCATGTCCCACTGTAATTGGAGACTCTACTGACACTCATTTACTTCAGCGGTTTATTTAAAAAATTGCAAAGGTAATATTGTAAAAGTGAAGTCGGACTAAACCGCAGGAAATTAAAAAAAGGTGATCATTCACCTCCTCTGTTTGATTAAACCACTGTACCGAAAACATTGAAAGCGCAAAACAACCCCATTTTCTTTCTCTTCATACTTTAAACCAAACTGGAAAAAGAAGGAACCACAAGTCGACTTACACTGCTTGCCCTTCTGTTTGTTTATTAGTGTCTGATAAAGCCCTCGTGGGGACTAATTAGAGGTTGGGTGCTCAGTAATAATTTTTTCCTGATCTCAGTTAGTAATTCAGTGTTGGTATTATTTATAACTTCGACAGGTGAAGTGTTCAAAAGACTCCCAAGGGAAAAGGAACACCATGTTCAGCATATTCAAATACCTTAAAATCCCACATTAAAGTCCCCCCCGGATATAAGCCCATCTACTGTATAAGTGCGTTTCCTTTTAAACATCAAATTTTTATTTGAAATGTAATGGCATGTTCGCTTTAATTCGTTTCTCAGATACGTTCTAAAACATTTCTTTCATTCCGTTTATAAGCCCACCCGGATATCACCTCTCCCCCGTTTATAAGCCCGCCCAAAACCCCTTATGAAGTTATATAAGTCCAGGGCTTTATCGTGGGATTTTAAGGTATTACAATGCAATGTACATAAGTTAGTAGTATGGGTTCGAGAACAGTGTTTAAAAAAGCGTTTTAGGACTTTTAGAGATGGTTGGGTTGAAATTAAAGACACTGTTACACAGCGCAATTTTCCTAGCAACATGTCCCGCAATGCCTGAAATATAGCGTTGCAAGTCGCCGAGGTTGGGTGTTGCACTGCGAATCGATCTCAGCAACTTGCAATGTTTTTGGCCGGGATAGGTAAGCTTGTTCTTGTACCCAGCTCCTCGGAACGAAAAACGAGAAGTGTGCGTATGCGCTCTTGTTAAAACTAATGTCAAATTGCGAGAAAAGTTGCTGGAGGGATGATACACTGTGCCATGGTGCTGGCAGTTGCTGCAATCTGTTGCGAAAAGTAGAGCTGAGTGAGACAACCCATGTTACACTGTGCAATTCTCCGGCAACTTGTCTCGCAACGGCATTGCAAGACAAGTTGCCGAGAAAATTGCGCAGTGTAACAGGGCCTAAGAGCCTAAAAACATTTGTGTACATTCATTAAGGAACTACGTTTCAAGAAACATTTAGTTTATTTCCGATTACAACAGACCTTTCTTTCTGCACGAGTTTTCGTTTTTGTGGCTCAGTTTTGCATATATTTTCCGCAGACCTATTTCAAAATTGCACACAAGTTTTTGATCCCCACCCCCTAACTTTTCTAAGGATTCTCCCTGAATGCAGTTACAACCAAAACAGGACTAGAAGAAAATATTGGTGGTGGGTGTGATCATAATAAATAGTATGATAACACCAATGTTTACGAGTGGCAGGGCGACTGATCTGTGACCTTAAATTAGGGCCTCTTTGCCTAACAACTGTCTTTTTTTCGTCCAATTAGAAAAGACCTCGGAAATGGCCTTTGTATACACGATCTTCTTCATCGACTGGGACACGTGCCAAGACTATCTGCGAAACATTAAATTCCCTTCTCAAAGCAAATTCGAACTACATGTGTTTTTTCGCAAGGACTGCAATCACGAACTCCTGCGACACACAACTCCCAATGATATCTACTCCGATGGCCGGCCCATCGTCGTACGACATCCCTCACTCACAACTCATCTAAACGCCGTCGACGATACTCTCATTTACTTCGCAAGCAACTTCGACTTTTCTCGGTACAACAGACCCGACGTTTATCTCGTCTCGGGCGGCGATCGGAGGTACGAAGAGTTGGCGAGGATTTTGCGAAAGGATAAAAAAGTGTCAGCATGGGTAATTGATGGAGAGAGGACGTCGCTTGTGGACTGGCTGGACACATCGCTGGTTTGTAAGGTGTGCAAGTTAATATTCGACAATCCCAACGAATGTGTTCGCCACTACGATCAACTACATTTCCACTGAGGAAATTATTTGTAGGAGCTTGAAAGTTGAGGGCTTTTGAAATTCCAAGAAAAAGGACAAGAAAATGTGGATCTTCTATGTACGCGACACGAGCTGTGTCCAAATCTTATAAACTTCTTTAAGGGTCAGTTTACGTACGTTCAAATAACGCAGACGGGCAAGGAACTGAAAATACCAAATCAAAAAGAAAACTAAGAACCGGTAAATGTTTATTGTTTGAGTGTCTGCGTCTGTCCCGAACCTTCCGCTCAACGTGCAAAGAACAAATCATTTGTAGCTGAAACATCATATCATTAAAGTTATAGGATAACAATAAGACAAGATTTATAACCGATATATAGCAATATTAAACCTGTGGCGAGTTAAAAGCTTGCAACCGGGTTTCCGGCGCCGTCAGGTTTAACTGTTACACAGGAGTTTGCCATTGGACAAGCGGAAGTACATTCTCTAGTGTTTTGGTAACGCCGATTCAAGTGGGAGCGAGATGGTGGCTTGTATCGCTTCACTCGTAGAGAGCTTCAAGCGACTTTATACTTTGATCTCTGGCTTTGTGCGCGTGTTTTTGTGGATGGGTGGAGGCAGCACCAACCTGTACAAACTGATTAGCCATTTCGTGTTGGAGGATGATAGCAGCCACCATTTCAGAATAACTTTCACCAGACTCAGAATAAGCAATCATTGTTTACAAATCGTAAAGGATGACAGTGAAAACCATATCCGAGACCTGAAGATCGAATTTGTCCGACTTGTTTTTTTCAAAAGCAATGAAATCCAAATTACATTGAAATGAAAATAAACGGAGTTTCCTGCTAAACCTTCAAACTCAAAAGAAAATTTTTTGAGAGTAATAAAGAACTATTTTTAAAAATTATCAGCTTCTCAAAGGAAGTTGCACCTGCTGCAGTAAAATGTATGGTTGACTACATGAAGAAACGGTAAACACTCGTTACTATGTTTCCATAACTATATACGCAAGTAGTATATAAACTTTGTATTACTGTATTAATATTGATGTACTAACCACTTAATAGCGGTAATCCGATATACAAGGTCCTATTAAAGTCTTGTCTTGTCGAAGTATCACATGTATAATGTATGTACAGTACCGTTAAAAATAAGGTGGTCACAATCGTCATTTTGAACTTTTGGGTGCACTACCAGTAAAAGTTATTGTCACTGTGACGTTTATCGCCGCGTGTTTGTCAGGCTGATTTGCCCTTTATGGCAGCAATAAAGTGTGTGTGTGTGTGTGTGTGTGTGTAGGGGGGGGGGGGGGGTTTAATGGCTTTTTAAATATTTAAAGTTCAATAGACCACTTTCATATTACGCCCCAGTGCCCATGAACAAGACGAGGCCAGTAAGGCCTAAATACAGTAAATGTACGAGAACTTGGAACCTGACCTCGACTTGAAGTTGTTGTCTATGGTCACTGGAGCAAATTATGAAAGTAGTGTGTTTACACAGGTCAAAAACAAACTGACAATGGTTGATAACGGGAAATTTGTAAAGTTTGGTAAAAGCTTTTTGGTAAGTCATGTCTATAGGAATTGTTTGTCGTGATTGTCACCGCCAAACCTGATAATGTATACACACCATTCAGAGAGCCTTTTAATGATCTATTACTGGTTCCAGTTTTTTAAAAAAATCTGGTGACTTGAACATAAGACTTCCACTTACAAGTGCTACTTTGTATGTATTGTATAGTATAGAATGCGATATGAGAATGTATCATCACCGAAGAGGTGTTGTCGCTGACATAGTTGACATGTTAGGATCCAGCCAGGCAGCAAGTGAAACGCCATTCCTACACTTTTGAAAGCAGCTGCAAAGGATCTTGGGAAGTTGTAGATTTAATTGTAGCGTGGGTCCGATGTTTAACATTTTTCTAAAAGAATGTTATGGTAAACGGAAGTCACAAAGTTAACAGGATAATTAAAGCTAATTTGATAGTTTTAATCTAATGTCATTTGAGAGGTTGAAACTAACAACAAAATCTATTTTTCCAAATCTGGAAAATATCAATACGAAAACATAATTTTGAAAACCACACTTGATCAACCGTCTCAAACCAGGAAACACAAGCACTTGCCCAGCTATTACCTCGGTTGACCACTCCTTTTGTTATGCGCCCCTTTACATTTGCAAACAAGTGGAAGTATGGGAGGAAGGGGGTGGATGGGGGTGGATGG
>JAOBYE010725799.1:0-10249 GCA_025403585.1 Parazoanthus swiftii | reverse complement strand
AAGAACAACTACACAGGTCTATGGTGTTACTCTTTACTGTCTTGAAAAGTACCATGGTATTATTATTTCAAGAGGTAACTCTTCTTTTGTGGTTCCAGGACACCATGCACAAGTTGCATGACCCCAATGTTGATTGAAACCCCTGTTGCCATTGCCTTTGGATCAGTTTTTCCCGTTTATGCCTTCACTTCTGTTGTTTGAAAGTCTCTTTTGAAACTTGGCAAAAGTAAAGGTCTTCGCTTTTGGTGGCTGTAGCTGCACAGATGAGAGAGTGAGTTGCTGTTGAAGAACAAGATGTCCCAAATTCCCTTGTTCAAGCACGTTGTGGCTGGGCATGATTGCTCGGGGGCTCAGTGTTGTTTTAGGAGCACCTGCAGGTTTTCCACAGTGGTGGTGGTATTCAAACGTATCTAAAACATCAGAATTACAGTTTTGGCATTTCATAGTTGAAGTGGTGATCGAAGAAAAGTCACGCGAAAAAAAAACCAGCCACAGGTATCGCTGGTCAGCAGTAAACAAAGCTGGTACCCAATCTTCCCCCTCTGCTTGTGTGTGTTGTGTTTTGGGATATCTGTATTGTGTTTTCACCTGTGTATTGTGTTTTGTAAGTTTGTGTTGTGTTTTTTCACTGTGTATTGTGTTTCAAATATTTGTTTTGTGTTTTGCATGTTTGTATTGTGTTTTGCATATCTGTGAACATTGTGTTTTGCATGTCTGTATTATGTTTTGCATATTTGTATTGTGTTTTGCATATCTGTGTTGTGTTTTGTGTGTCTGTTTTGTGTTTTGCATATTTGTATTGTGTTTTGCATATCTTTGTTGTGTTTTGTATGTCTATTTTGTGTTTTGTGTTTTGTATGTTTGTTTTGTGTTTTGTACTTGTGGGCAACCGTACTTATTAGTGCCATAATTAGTTAAGGGAGGTCTGATAACTACCCTGAAAGAACAGTTAGTGTACACTCATTTTAACTTATTCATCCATGCATGCACATGGTAAGCTATTTTGAGTATGGGCTTATGAACACTGTTAATATGTATGAACAATGTCATGTGTTCAAGTGTGAACTGAACTGGCATGGCAAATGTAAGAAAAACAATGTTTTCGCACCCAGAGTCAGGATTGAACTCTTGACTGCCAGGAGCCCACAAGAACATTTGTTTGATGTACTATGCTCTTGTCTACATGTACATCACCTAAGTTGCTGAGTCAGGGGTAAAAAATTGAAATCATGCACATGTTTTTTAGTAGTAACCACTGACCAGTTAGAACTGGAAGCAATGGTGAATTTCGAATTACATAAATGCTGTGATGGGGAAGTTTGGACAAAAATATCAATTTGGAAAATTTGTAGTTTTTATGTAATGTTTAGAGTTTGCCCTCGATTATCGCACAAAACGCACACATACCCCCCCCTGCCCTCATCCTTCCCGTGACCCCCTTCGCGCCGCCCGGTAGATGCTCGTTCCAGGTCCTTTTGACGCACGCGGTTGTGCATTTGTCGGCGGCCATCTTTTTGACAACTATCCATTTAAAATGGCTCATGAAAAGTCCATTTCAGGGAATCCAGATCCTGAAAGCCACGAACAGCATTGTATTACTTGCAAACTGTGGCGCGAAGAACAAGAAATCAAGTTGCCAAACTCCTTGAAACGAATGGTTCATCATTTCCTTGAGAAGCAGTTAAAATCACCAGTTTTGTTCGCATGGCTTGAACTCGCCGAGCGCTATCGCTTCCATGAACTGTTTCTGCTTATCGAGGGGCTTATATGCCAACATTTCGTAGATTTAAGTTTTACGGAGCAGTTTTTGGCACTCGGCGAGGCGCGACTTCGATGGATTGTTCGTAATGAAAAAATCGTATGTACTGAAGCATGCTTACTGGAAGCTCTGGTCAGATGGTACAAATGGGATGTTCTCAACAGAAAGGAGTCTTTCAGAGAACTTTCATCTTTCGTTAAACTTGAGCACATTCCGAATAAGTATCTGAAAACTGTTTTTAAGAAGAATGACTTGGGTAAAGTTTTACCAGGACTGAAAGCTGCCGCAGAAAAGCGGACGAAGTTAGCAGTGAGCTTTACAAGAGAAAAGGAAGTTGAAAGGAGTGCGAGATACTCGAATGTAGCTGTTGTGGGTTACATGTGGCAAGATGAAGGGGTAGGTGCCTTTGCGAGGAAGCAGAACTTCATTGTAAACTGCTGGTTCCCCTTCATAGAAAACCAGGCAACCCACGAATTCAGAAAGGGTCTGCACCATTGCCCTCATGTGAGGCACAGAGAAGGGCTTAGGCTAATAGATAGAGATAATTTTACACACCCTGTTGTTGTAAATAACAAAGTTTATGTATTGCACAGGGGTGTGTGCAAGCAGTGTCAACAGATTGTAACAGATCAACCAACTTGTGATAAGTGCAACAGAACAGATAATCCTAAAGACTTTCATTTTCACCTCTCCTATTATGACCTTTGTGATGGGTCGTATAAAGTAAAAGCAACACTTGAATCCAACAGATTTTGTTGCACTGCTATATTGCTTATCCAGGTTGGGTTTTATCTCTTTGCTGCAGAACACACATTTGATGGTCATGTCGTGTTCCACCGACATAACACTGAAAGCTCTTGTGACCGGTGGGAGTCTTTTTCTCTTTCAAAGAGTTGCAGTAGAGAGATGCCGTGCATAATCCCTTATGGAATACAGTTTCTTTATGTAATATGGTTTCGCAGTATGGAGAGATACAATATTTTCACTCACACATGGGAATCGCTGTTTCCAGTCCCAGAAGGTGCTCCTATTTCGCGAATTAAAGTGTTTACGTGCAGGCAACAGATAGAGGCAGTTGTTTCAGAGGTTGGTTTAGTGTGTTCCAGTAAAACATGGCTGACATACTCACCTACGACAGATGAATGGCAGTACAGTAAAACATCTCAAGAATGTAAAACAGTTGAGGAAATCCATAGCAATGTACAGTTGTTGAGTCTTTTTGATTGTGACTTTGCTTATATTTACCTAAATAGCTCACATTCAGTGGGTTATTTACCAGGGTTCTTTAGGCTTACCAAGAAACACTTTAAGAAGAAGCTTTTATGGATAAATCAAAACTTTCCACTTGCAACACAGGCAATCCAAACTCTTTATGACAACTCTTCTTTTGCTGTACTCAGCAGAAAAACAATGAATGATGTGATCCAGAGAGCAAAGCCAGTTAATTGAAGCTTGATGGGTTGCAACTTTACAACTTTTGGCCTAGTTAAGTTCTGCATAATAAAAAGTTGTTTGGTATGTATATATCGAATGAAATGCATATCAAAGGGCTGCGTCTTGCTTGGAGTTGTCGTGTCTGTTTAATGCTTTGTCCCTTTTGAGTAAACTGAGTTGTTAAAAAATACAAATGTATTGACAGGAATTTTGATGCATTCAAGAAGAATTTGTTTTATAGTGATTATAATCCAGTTGGCAGACTAAAGGCAATTCTACTGCAAACAGGTTTTAGGGGCACAAAATTGAGACAATGGGCTTCAAAACCCCAGGGGTGGTCCATCAGGTGAGGGAAAATTCAGGGCTTGGTTGGCCGGTTTAAACTACCTAAAGCTTCACCATTCTTTGCTTAGTTTTGCTCTGCATGCAAGGCTGATTTTACAAAATTGCCCTCAAACTGATTGCCTCGGGGTCTCTGAGGATTGACCACTTGTCACTACATAGCCGAATTCGTCAATTGTTCTTCATTTCATTTCTAGTTTCGTCTGTGGTCAAAGGTAAAGGAATTTCAAAAGCCTATCTTACGAGTATCCCTCTATTGAAAACAAATAAAATCAAGAAAAATTAAATAAAGATAAAACTATCAAAACCTGTCTCAATTATGAACGATATAATGAAGAGATATTTCAAAATTTCTGTATTATGAAAAAAAAAGTTAACTCGACGTTTTAAGAAAAGTCTCAAATAATCTTTCAGTATTTGATAAGAAAACTCTAAAAATTTACCAAGATAAAAGGACACCAAGTAGTTCATTCAGCCTCGGCCCAAAAATTAGACGTTCATAAATAAAAAAAAAGTTTACTGTAAGTTGGTGCTTTCTACATAAACGATGTTATGGCAACTATGAGTCAGTTACTCGTCTGTCTTGCGAGTATCCCTCTATTGAAAACAAGTAAAAGCAAGAAAAGTTTTATAAAGATAAAACTATCAAAACCTGTCTCAATTATGAACGATATAATGAAGAGATATTTCAAAATTTCTGTATTATGAAAAAAAGTTTACTCGACGTTTTAAGAAAAGCCTCGAATAATCTTTCAATATTTGATAAGAAAACTCTAAACATTTACCAAGATAAAAGGACACCAGGTGGTTCATTCAGCCTCGGCCCAAAAACTAGACGTTCATAAATAAAAAAAAGTGTACTGTAAGTTAGTGCTTTCTACATAAACGATGTTATGGCAACCATGAGTCAATTACTGATGTTAAATTGATACTATTATAATGTGGATCGGTTGATTGAAAGTTGTAGTGTGTCATTATATTTAGCAGTTTTTATCGTTTTACTTACTATTTGATATTGCTTAGTGCATATTGATGTATTTTATCACCAGCGTTCTTGTACACAGGAACACGGTTTACACTTTTTTTATAAGAACCTTTTTTATAAGAATATTGAGGCCGAGATTTGCCCAAAACTAAGAACAAACCTGAGGCCGAGGAGAAGAACCTTTGTACATAATACAATCATTTCTCGCTTAAACTGGAATGCATTAAGTCAAACTCTTACGTAAAATTATACTGGTACGTGCTTAACCTCTTCCGCAACTCAACAAAACAGCTCTTATTCGAGCAACGGAAATGGGCAAAGAGCAACTTAGAACAGCCCTTCGATCTCACAGTTGCCTGCGTAGAAAGCAAATACGTGCTGCCATCGTGACTCAATGTTTTTTTTAAGATTAAAATGCTTTTAGAATACAGTTGCAAATTTCTGGCGGTTTTTTGTATGGCGAGTTGATTAAGGTACTCCCATGCGTTTATGCCTTGAACATATGCAAGTAGAGTCTATGAAGCTAACTTAGAACGGCAAGAAAGTGGGTTTCCAAAAGGTTGCTAAATGGAAAACCAAGTAGCTAAACGTGACGACTAAAGAAATGAAACAGGAGCTACGGAGTTTTTCTAAAGAAATAACCTGGTCAATAAACAACGGTTCAAAAACTAACTTTTTTGTCGACTGAATAAATTAGCAAAAATTTATTAAAGAAATCGTTTATGCTTTACTGAGCTTTGCGTCAATCGAGTTATGGAGGTACTTAGGAAGTTGGGGAGTGCGCTCGAGAAGCTAGAGAAGCACTCGGCTTCGCAGTCTCGTGCACCACTCAAACGTTTTTCTCGTGCTTTCCACCACATTCATGCGTGCGTCCATACCTCGATATACGCGTGCCAAACATGGACCATTTCTTAATTAGATTTTGGATTCTTAGGGGAATTTAGTTATTCCGTAGTTCGATTTGATCGAAAAAATATTTGAAAAAAAAATATTTTAAGAACAATTGAGGCTTTTCGGAAAAGGAAACTGTGGAATCAACACTTAGCTACCTCTTAGTCTTACCGAGCGTGGTGCTTCTTTCGAAGTATTCAAAACACGCTGCGCCGTTTAAGCTAAGTTAGTTCTTAATTCCGATAATCGTTTTGATTGTTTGCTGCTCCAAAAGGGTAGTTCAGAGCTATATCTTCCCAAATGTATTCCTTTCGCTCAATATGGTCAATCGAACGCAACGTATGTAGACGATATTTACATACAGGGTGTACATGGTAAAAAAAAACGTGCACGTGCATGGGCGGGCACCAAGAGGCCAAGAGAAAGATATTCTTATTGTTCGCCGTAAGTGGGAAACTCGGATATCTGTTAGCTACCACGAAACTAAACAAACTATAGCATCTTATTTTAGTGAATAACGGTTTCCGTGCTAAGTGAGTTGAAGCACAAAGCTATACACTCTACCCACCTTGTTGATCACTACAGAGGACACTCATAACTCTAACTTTTTTGTTTTTTAAATGGTGCGGCAAAAATGCAATGTACTTGCCGTTCAACACTGACTTTGCCCGGACGGTTGAATTATTTAAAAATTTCATCAAGCAAGTTTGCTTTCGTGAATAAATCCTTCGCTAAATGCCAGTCAAACTCGCTTATAGTCGAAGGTTTGTTGCGTGTCAAATTTAAGGGCTGCAAAATTTGTTGCGCAAAGTCAAAGTTTGAGCGCTGCCGTAAATTTGTTGATTCCAGAACTTATGAGAAACACATTTGTTACGCGACAGTGGGTCAGGTGGGTCACGTACAAACCCTCAACCGGCATGCAACAGTCGGAGTAAAATTTTGCGAAAACAAAATTTGCCCAAATCTTCCTTACTAACTAATTAAACACGCGCTTGTTTTTTGTAAGAACAACTTTATGCAAGAAGGACTTAGTCTCGGATTTGCCGAAAACTTGAAAACAAGCTTAACCATCTCACATGCTTATACAAAACGACTTGTTTCGCCGTAATATGCGACACTTCCTTAAATAACTGTACAAAACACTCCTTGCTTATCTCGGTTTCATAAGATCGAAATGCACCAGGTGCGAGCAGAGATATCTCCGCAGTGTAACTGCCGCCAATTTGTACGCGGGCTATGAATACAAGAGACCAACCTGATGAAAAAAAAAGGAATCTCAATCCTTTGTTGACCATCGGTACATTCTATAGTGTATATATAAACGATGAAACAGCAATCTCGCGTGTTCACCAAAGTGCTAAATGCTCCTCTCTCGATGTTGTAGTAATGGTTCTTTCCATTTTAAAGGATGTAGTATAACGTTGCTACTTATACAATGATGATAACAATCAAAATGATAGTAATGAAATAATGGTAGTAGTAGTAGAAATAATAGTAGTAATATTATTATTAACTAGTGAGTCTTATACTGTTGAGTTTTTTAGTATGTGTTTTTTAATAATAGTAATATTATTATTAACTGGTGAGTCTTATATTGTGGAGTTTTTTAATATTATTATTAAAAATAATAATAATAACAGTAATAATAATAATTTTCTATTTGTTTGTATTCAAGACCTTATAGAAAATATTGATAAAGTGATGTTTCTTACAGAGTTACCGGATAAATGAATTAATCGAGTAAGGCGAACCTTTACCTTATATAGCGGAGTCTTGTATAGTTGAGTCTTGTATAGCGAAGTCTTATATAGTGGAGTTTTATATAGTGAATCTTATATTTTGGAGTTTTGTATAGTGGAATCTTGTATAGTGGAATCTTGTATAGTTGAGAGTCTTGTATAATGGAGTCTTATATAGTGGAGTCTTATATAGTGGAGTCTTTTATAGTGGAGTCTCTCTTATGGCGTTACCGGATAACTAACGGCGAAGGTCTACTTTGTATAGTGGAGTCTTATATAATGAAGTCTTATATCGTGGAGTCTTGTATAGTAGTGCCTTACTACATAGTAGAGTCTCGTATAGTGGAATCTTACATATAGCAGTCTTATATAGTGGAGTCTTTCTTACAGAGTTACCAGATAACTGAAGGCGAACGTCCACTTTGTATAGTGGAATCTTATTTAATGAAGTCTTATATAGTGGAGTTTTTCTCACAGAGTTACCGGATAACAACTGATTTAATCAAGTCAGGAGTCTTAGATATTGCGGGGGAGGGGATTGCCCCCATATACCCCCCAGCTCCGCGGCCCTTGCTAACTTGAATCAGTCCGAGATGTGCTCTTATCACTTGCTTTAACTTTAACCTTTTCAGTCTCGACGTTTTCATAAAAAGAGTTCGTTTTTCCTACATTTATGTTAGAATACTGAAAATTTACTAGGCTTGGGAAGTTCAACTCTCCTTTATGCTTCAAAATGGTGACTGATCAATTCGTTACCATTTTTTCTTAGCTAGTGACAATAAATGCTGCCGACTGTTCAGGTTGCAGCCATCTTGAGTGCCGAATTCGTGAGACGACTCATGCGTGATCGCAGATGACTGTGTTAAGTGGCCACCTCTCGAAATGAATACAAATGATTTTGTTCATTTCTCTAAAGACAAGTGTTTACCAACAAGAATTATTTGTGATTCAATAATCGGTGAGGCGGAGCACTACAACAGAACCGATCCCCGCGTTCATGGGTTTGTTGCATTGGTGATCTCACCGATATATATATATATATAGTCATTAATATCTTTTAAATAATTAACTTGGAATCACTGATTTATACTAGTTTGTTTCGTTTCAGTTTTGTTTGTATTGTAATGGACCTAACAATGTGTAAACTCTTTTTTGTCATTAACTCTACATCAACCGCGCCTAGTTTTATTAGTTATTAATATAACATTCTCTTAATACATGTACTGAAAAGTACTTTCAAATTAGTTCGCATGAAATCCCATTCTCAAGTTTGTGCAACTGATATGAGAGACTCATAAAAGCTACACCTGTATTATTACAATAAAAGGACGAATATAGAAGGATAATTGTAAAAGTTTACTTGTTTGGTAAATATATCTTTTCGACCGTCTTCCATGGCTATCTATCAACTTCCCCCTCGTATGGGCTCATCCCCTGATATGAGAAACTCGTAAAAGCTTCGTCTGTATTGTTATCAGTAAATGGACGAATTTAGACGGATAATTGTAAAAGTTTACTTGTTTGATAAGTATATCCCTTCGACTGTCTTCCATGTCCATCTATCAACTTCCTCCCCGCATGGGCTCATCCCCTACAATTACAAAGGCAATATAGAGAGCGAACTATAGGCACTGGAGGTATACATCTGATGTGAGCCTTTTGTAGGTTGTAAGTGAGCTGATAGCTGCGTGATCGCTGATAGTAACCACCTCTCGAATCGGACACAAATGATTTTCTCCACTTCTCCCAAGACAAGTGTTTACGAACACGGACTGAAATTTTATGGTTCAATAATACGGTTCACTGATCCCGGTGTAAGGCGGAGCAAAGTCTGTCTTTTACTGATCAGAACTGACCCAGATCTGCAATAGAACAACTCTGCGCTTATCGGTTTGTTGCAGAGGTCTCACCGATATATATTCATTTATATATTAATATTATTTTGGAATCGCAGATTTGCACCATACTAACTAGTACTTTCAAATTAGTTCGCATGGTATGACATTCCCAAGTTTGTATTACGGATATCAGTTATAATAAACTTATTAAAGCTACACCTGTGTTGTTATCAGTGAATTAACGAGTATAAACGGATCACTATAAAAGTTTACTTGTTCGATAAATATATTCTTTGCCTCTCTTCCATATCGATCTATCAACTTCCCCCTCGCATGCATGGACTCATCCTCTACAAAGGCTCTATCAGAGGGCGTACTTAAGATACCTGATAAAAGTGTAAACCCTACAGAAACACGCCAGTTTGAATTTAAATGTATTTATATATGCACGCGTTGATCCGACTCAAGTTGCTGTTGAAATTCCCTTATTGGATCGTTTTGATGGACCATATTTTGAACTGAGTGAAAAATACAAACCTTTTTCCTTGTTTAGATTTTCGCCTTTTCTGAAACTAATTTTGAAAATAAATAAAGAGTTTGTTGACGCCCCTCGAAATAACACGCAGATATTTTCTCTTTTCGCAATTCTGAAAATAGCCGACTCAATTGGCTCCATAAGAACCCTTCACTGACCGAACTGAACTAACAACGTTTTCAAAATATATTGGACCACTTTCTTGAGTGTGTGGACACCAACGACTCACGTACACCAACTAGAGTATCCCGGCGACCCAAGGAAAGAAAAAGTTTTCTTTTTTAAAATGCTGCTAAGATTCGAATTCTGGTTTTAGCAGAGATGGTTTATTCTCACGATGCGTCAGTTCTCAGTTCTCAAGTGTTCATGCCCACAAGAAAGCCAAGTGTTTACAGCAGTAACTAACGGATTTACTTCTAAAGAGTGTTAACGATTACACGGCACAAAAATACACTTTGTTTCACCACAAAACTTTTCCTTTTAATCCATGAAATTCTATTGGGGCATATTTTCTGCATAAATGTTTTGTCGGAGAAACCATTTTAGAATTTTAAGACGATAAAAATAGTATTACATGCATTGACACAACAAATTACTCTATAGATTACGTTTCAGTTTCATTCTCTCCCTTTATTATAAATTTATGTGTCAATTTTGTTTTGTTTCGACCACTAAAAGCTATAATTCGTCTTATAATAAATCAAATTAAGTGGCAAACACACGCCC
>JAOBYE010725798.1:9341-24835 GCA_025403585.1 Parazoanthus swiftii | reverse complement strand
CGCTCTACCATTTTCTCTCCCTTCTACAGACTCCCAAGAACCTCTAGTGATCTTGTATTCAAACTTTCTTAACCCGGTGGGCAAAGTCAGATAATAAAAACCATCCGAATGTTTCACCATCTTACTTTCAAGATCCAATGGCTTCCAATTATTAAAATCACCAACAACACGTCAAGTCCATGCATGCACCGTTTGGGATTTTACGGGTTTCGATTTTACGATTTTTGTTCACTTGGTTAGTGTTTCTCAAAACGTCTAATCTGAGTTAAGCTTTTTTATAGCATGTGTACTTTTGGGAAGCAAACTGTACTAATAAAAATGCCAGAGCATGGTTTTAGGTAAGAAGAAAAATGAAGTAGAAAACTACTTTACCATCTGCCTTCCAAAACGCTTTTGTCAAGGAAACAAATGAGTTAGTGGAGGTAAGATTATTTTACCAAAATGGTCCCAGATAGTTACAGTTTTGTTGACAGAGATAGACCTCAGGAAAGGGCAGGGGCTTTTCAACCCTTCTTCCTCTCACTTAAAGCCAGTGTAATTAAATTTATGAACTAACCACGAGTCGGCGCTCTTTTGTTCAGGATTCGACTGGAACTGCGCCAGGCGAACTCCAATTTAAAGTTGGCATGAAGTTCGAAGCAATCGACCCCTTCAACCCGAGCCATGTGTGTGTAGTGACAGTCATAAAGGCCCTTCGCTTCAACTACTTCGTGCTTGGCGTGGACTCTCTGGCCACGTATTTTGTTTGCCATGCAAACTCCAGGAGTATCTTCCCCTGTGGATGGAGTAAAATGAATGGAATTGATATATCACCCCCTAGAGGTACGTTTTAGTGAAATATCACCACCGTGTTAAGCTTTAAAGCGACGCTACCTCTCTTTGAGGTGTGCTTTAAATTGACTGATACAGTGAATTTCCAAAAGTAGAACCATAAACAAAAGTCTTTTATCTCGTTTACTTAAATTCGATTGCTTCTATTTACTTCTTATTATTCGGACGGGTTCAGATTTTTTCCTAGAAAAATCTGGTTTGTTGTTTTCAAAGCCGTTTCTTTCGATAGAACCTAATAGCTTCTAAAAGAACCTAGTATTTATTTAAATTCAGTTGCTAGTGGCTACTTGAACCTCTTCTGAAATGTTTGTTGTATAACGAGCGATACCTGATCCCTGTTTATAAAAAGGTTTCTATAAGTACTGTACTCAAAGGAGGTCATCAAAACTCGTTCTCTTGTCTGTCGCTCACAACTTTTGACTTTAATTTGATTTTTTAGAAAGCGTTTTAACATAGATTGGGTCACACAATTTATTTTGACTTTCTGTAGCGCAAAACACTGGCCAAACGATCTGACAAGGCTTTGCTCAAAGCAATTTAGAAGAACGTGCATCGACTTGTATGAAAAGTGTAAAGTCGGCCCGCACAAAGCCATGCAATTAAAGGCGCGCAAACGATAGCCAAAGTAACTGTTAATTAGAGTTTTGCGTTGACGTGCATTGACTTGTGAGTCCGTTTGGCTAACGAGTTTATCAGATACAAGCAGGTGGGTCATCAATATGAGTGGTGTTTACTGTACAGAGATTTCACCGTGAACCTGACAAACGTTTCAATTACAGCTTATTCTTCACAGGAACGCAACTGCACTTAAACTCGATGTTGTCGATTTGCAGTTAGAGTCTAAGTCTCGATTAGTCTTCCTCGCAGCTGCTCTTTCGGCTCGTCGCGTAATGCATGCTTCCTAACTCAGGGAGGAAGCATGCATTGCGTGACGAGCTGCAAGGGAGTCTAAGTCTCGATAGGCTGAAAAATATATGACAGATGAGATCAATCAATCAGAAAATCAATCATTCAGTCAATCACATATAATTATACACGATAGTAAAAACAACACAAATTGATGTGGTCGTGTCTTACATTACACACAAAATGCTAAACAACCAGCCATTCCCAGTTCGTCAAGTTCACGGAACTTAGCCATTCTATAGTCTTCCTTGAAAAAAGTACTTATAGTTTATAAATTTGTCAGTTTTTGTTTTAATTCACAATTTCTTTTCTTAGTTATCTGACAGCCTAACAACTTTTAAGTTTAATTAGCTACAAAACACGCGTGTTGGTAAGAGATAGGCCACACCATATAAACATGCACTTAAACCTCGCATTCAACACCTCATAAACATAGAGCTAAACACAATCATTCTCCATCAACCAATAAATCATCTTATGCAAGCGTAATGTAAGTGAATTTGCTATCCTTGTTGTCAAAATAACCAAACTTTCTCCATCTTGTTTCTAACCGCCTTCGCTTCTGCCCTCAGGGGCACAGGATTCTGACACAGTTCCTCCCACTGACGGTGAGCCCACAGTACTAACTGGCTAGTGAACTCTAATTTAGTGCGAAAATAAAACTTTCTTCTCTAGTACGGGCAGCCGTGGGATGGGGGAAAATGCAGCAAGAAAATCTTAAATTTTGATAGAGTTGCACGTAAAACTTACTTGTAGGCAAAAAGAATTAAACATTCAAACAGGTCGCACTAAATTAGAGACGCGTAATTGGTATAAAGTTGTTTTGGTTAAATTAGATTGTATTAAGAGTTTCATTTTGTGAGAAACTTAAATATACTTAAATATAAACGTTTCTGCAAAACGAAACAAATGTGAACAAATATGAACATCGCTATATAATGTTTTACTATTTAATAATAGTAATTGTTTGTGCTTAATTTATCCTTTAATAGGACATTAATTGAAATAAATGAGAAGTTTCTATTTGGATTCGGTTACAATTTGACTTCTAAAATGAAAACTGATTTTTTTTCTATATTTCACGCTGTATGTTAGCTCTTTCATAGCGGAGAGTGCAAATCTACTGCTTATTCTCTCTCGCGAGCTCTGAGGTTATCAGAACAGTTCATCTTAGAGTTGTGTTTTTATTCATATTCTCACAAAATTAAACAGCATGAGC
Organism: Parazoanthus swiftii; assembly: GCA_025403585.1. Lineage (NCBI taxonomy): Eukaryota > Metazoa > Cnidaria > Anthozoa > Zoantharia > Parazoanthidae > Parazoanthus > Parazoanthus swiftii. The sequence continues at coordinate 21,879 of JAOBYE010725798.1, read as the reverse complement.
TTACGCATAATAAAACGTTTCTCTGCCCAATATTGAAGCAGTTGACTTATCCTCAATCATTTGTATAAATTTGTCTGCCGTGGGCGATAACTTCAAGTCTGCAAGCTTTCTCCCGATGGGTGGTAGTTTAGCAACGGTTTCTTAACCACAAACGAACAAAATACAGATATAAATGAATGAGTGATCTTTTTTCGTACGTTGTTCACTATTTTGCTCAAAACTAGCCTACTGAGTGTACATTGCCAAAACATTTGTTGAAGATTGGGTGGCAAAAGAAAAATCCGGACAAAGTGTGTTGAAAAAGGCGTGATTCGCATCTTCTTTGTTGCACAGACGTAATTTTCGATTGCTAAAAATGGTTTAAAATTAAATTAGACAAAGCCGCCATAAAATTTGTTAAAAAAATAGTGTAAATTATTCAAGAATTATATTTCGAAGCTTTTATAGAAAAAAAAGAAACGTGAGTTATAACTGGGAGAGTAAAAACTTGAACTAATTAAATTCGTCGAGGTAATATGTTCTGTAAATAACAAGGCGGAATGACATTTATCAAGACTATGATCTGACGTTCTGATAAAGTAAAAACCTAATTTTTGGACTGTATAACACTGAAATCTAAAATCAGTAAACCTATGGCCTTAAAATGTTAAAAGTATGACGATTATACCCATATACTTATATGTATCTAAAAAAGGCCAGACTTTCTGACACAAGTTAAAAGTTTCGACGGGTAAAATGTTTGGACGGCATAATTTGCGTTGACAAGAATACAAATTACCAAATTGTCCTAAAAATGTGTCGAACCAGAATAAAAGGTTTTTTGGATTAAGGTGATATCAGGGATAAGTTATACAAAAAACAATTATTGTAAAAAAGGGGAACATCTGATTATACGTCCGTTTAACAGCCCCTGTAATGCCTTATGATAATGTTCTAATATTAACTGGCAGAGATTACACTTAACGGAGTGAAAAAAAGTTTAACTTTTATTTAATTGAAATGAAAAAGGCTTTTCACTTAATATCCCAATCGTGCGATCTTTCCAGTGAAGTTACACATTTGAAGTAATGTAATGAAACAAAACTCATGCAGACATTGATGATTTGTTCTATGTTTAGATTTTAGCGTCGAAACATTTAATTGGCCCGAGTATTTGGCAAAAACAGGAGGAATCGAAGCACCACCTGAGCTATTTCGACAGGTACGAGATTTTGATTTGTTTTCGTGGCTAGCCATTTTCGCGCGCTTTTTATATGGTGTAAGCGTGCATTTATAACTCGATAGACACAAGCCCAAGCATTTGTTACGCAGAATAGGCAGGCACACCTCGGAAGTTTTATTAAGTTATCAAGTATCAAGAAAGTAGTTTTATAGGAGTTTCCAGATAATGGAAAGTTGCGAAAAATAGGAAAATACTGCGAAAACAACAGCAAACAAGGGTGAACAGCGGTTTGCAAGCAATTTTTCTTACTGAATAAGGAGACAATGTACTAAAGTAAATCCACGTTTTAGCTACGCACCTAACAAGTTCTAGATGAACTTTTGAATTTTGTGGAGCATTTGAGAAGCTAGAGAAGCACTCGGTATTACCTCGAGCCAGTCAGACGCCTCTCTCATTCTCGCCTAACTTCACGCGTGCATCCATAAATCGATAGAGGCACGCTTAGCTTGGACCATTTTAAGAGGTAGCTTAACCTTTCTTATCGAAGTTTCCGCACATTACGTCATACTATGCCGACACAGTAGTAGTAGTATGCCGATATCTCGGTTTCAACTTAGATCATTAAAGTTTTGAATCATATATTTGAACATAGTAGCAAAGTTGAAGAAGGTTCACAAACATTAGCTCGTATGGTATTCGAGGCGTGGCACTTGCTCACTTAGGAACAGTTTTTCTTGCGTTCTGACAACTTCTTTTCCCTTCATTGACCCTAATTACAACAAATATCAGGGTACTGAAGTACTTTAACCGTTTGATAACTGCTGGCCAACTAAATACTTTACAATGTTACGTTTTAGGATAACCGTGCCAATGGATTTCGAGTTGGGATGAAGTTGGAAGCAGTGGACCTACGAGAGCCGGCACTGGTCTGCCCAGGCACTGTCACAGATCTGAAAGGGCCACTTCTAAGAATCCATTTTGACGGATGGGACGACACGTACGACCAGCTGGTTGACATGGATTCGCTCGATATCTTCCCTGTCAGCTGGTGCTCCTCGGTTGGGCATCCACTCCAGCCTCCAGGGTAGGTACTGCATGTATGCCAGATCTTTCGGTGTTCAAGGATACGTTGCAAGGTCGGTACCAGACTCCACAATGAAGTCCAACCAACCAGGCAACAACTTGCTGAACACACAAGAATTCATACCGTGCAGTTGTGCACCATTGATATAGATACGAAATGCTGTTTCATCTTGCCAGTTTGACTTTTTAACTGGCAATTCCGTGTCGTTTTCGAGGCTCTCCCCTTTGGAATTTGAAAAGCGCCATTTTGATAGGATTTCACAGAGATGAACTAGTAGGAGTTGGAACAGACAGAGTAGGAGTTGGAAGTTTAATGAGGGCTAGAGATACCCGCACAGACAGAGTAAAACTGTGGTGAATTTTGCGTCGTAAATGAGACTATTTAACGTCGCTTGTGATGTGCGACGCCTTGTTTCGAAACCCCAGGTTAAGGGTACCATACCAACTTTCATTGATCAAACTCAGTTTTTGTACTGTTAATACTCGGTAAACGGAAAGTGGCAAGAGTTCTGACACGTTTTTTAGTCGTCAAAGGAAAGGCAAATAATTCACTCTTTACGTGGCTAGCAAATGAAAGCCTGATTACACGGGTTTTCGGCAACTGGTTCAAAGGTTAAGACTTCCTTGGTCCTTGCAAAATCGTCTTTTGGCAGAACCGGTTTGAGTTGAGTTCGATAAAAGAAGTGCCTGCGAATGATCTCACATACGTTAATGTAAGTTAAGATAGGTTGAATATTGTAGTCTCCTTGGCTTTGAAAGTCTTTTCTGAACAGCACTTTAATTGCATTGTTGTTCTACCTCGTAGTCCAATGCCAGACAAGTACGTGGAAAGGTACGGTCCTTCTCTAGACCTCGCCAGGCAGCCCATCGCAAGGCCTCCTCCAGCCTCCAGGGCTGTCAAACCAGCCAAACGAAAATCACCAACCATGGAAGATAAATCGCAAAAGAAGAAAGGTAATTTAAAGACAGTCGTTTGAACTTCTGCTTCCTGTTATTTTTTCCCAGCATCGCTACTTCAAAGATACTTTCATTAGATATGCTTGATAAGTTGAACCTGGCATGCTAGAAGAAAAACGAGTGTCCGAATGTCGATAATTCTCCCTCGCAGAAATTCTTTTGGCTCATTATACGCTATTCCCTGGGATGTTCTTATTGAGGGAGCGTTCCCTGAGGAGAGAGCACCGTAATGCTCGCTGCAATACTAAACACTGGATCGGTGTACTCAAGAACTGAGATGGGGGAAGGCCGACTGAAATACTTATTACGAGTACAGTTGTTTTGAAATAGTTTGAAAGTGTTTGATGTAATCGAAAAACGATGTTGCTCGTGTCGCAACTGTCCGATCCTAAATGTTTAATAAAAGTGAACATTCCTAAACTTGTAATTCGACAAATGATTGCTATGAAACAAAACAAACATTGGTAAATTACTTAATTATATCTATTTTGAAATTACTGGTGGTTTCTGCATTCTGATTGGTTTTCAAAAGCAGCGATTACAGAATTAATCGCACTGTTTTGAAGAACCAATTGCAAAAATGCATCATCTTTTCCAAGGTTATATAAAGATATTTCAAAATGGATATAAATAGATAGTTGGTAATTGAACTTTGTCGTGCAATTTCGGTACTCGCGCTGCTTGAAATCTTGCGTATGATTTCAGACCGCATTGCACTCAGCTCAGTACAACAACTATTATTTTAAGGATAGATTTCAAGGAAAATGCAGTAAACGTCTCAGCGTAAGTTCATAAGTGTGCATTTAATGAAAAGATTCTTACTTAGAAGCATTTTTGGTTGGATATATTGTACCGCAGATTACCTTTAAGCGAGGGAGTTTTTCTTTTAAAATCCTTTGAAATCTTCTCTAGTTAAAGCAGTAGTAAATTATAGGTTTGTTTAAAAAGGTGTCAACTTACCGTATACGTTACCTGGAATACAAGCAAGGTTGAGCATAATCTCATACGCTTTCCGTTATTGATAACTCGTAAAGGAACTTTCTTACATTTTGCTCTACAGCGAAAGTTCTGTACGCCAACGAAACTGTATACTACAACAAGAAATGTTACTCTGGACCGTATCTCAGCCGAGATCTCATGCGGAACCTGCCAGATACGATCAAGGGATGTGTCAGCGGGCCCGAGAAACACAACATCATGAGGCAGTGCCTGCAACACTTTGTGTCAGTGGCTCACAACCCAAAACAAGTGTTAGAACTGTTTAGTCGAGAGTTCTACCAGAATAAGAAGAACAAGGAACTTCACCTGGGGGGTACTGTGTGTATAGAGACAAAGAGTAAGAATGGCAAGAGGTTGATGCGGCGTGTGCGAGTGGCTAACAAGCCGGACCACCTGCACGCGTACCTTGATCGAGTGTGTCAGGTGTTGAACTGCTGTCCAGAACTTGTGAACTTCACCAGATATCCCTTGGGATACTGCAGCCAAACCTGTCTCAGTAGAGGTAAATTGGGTTGGTTTAGGTTTGGCTTATATCAAAGCGTTAGCCTGAGCAGCTTAGATCAAACTTGTGCTGACAAGGGTAAACTGAGCCATTAAGTTTGGACCTGTGGCAGAAGATATACATTGTGTTATTGTTTAGATCAAAGTTGTGTCAGAAAAGGCAAATTGAGCAACTTAGATCAAACTTGTGTTAGAAAAGGTAAATTGAGCTTTTGAATTGAAACTTTTGTCAAAAGTTGTGAATTGAGCAATTTAGGCGAGAGTTGTGTCAGAAAAAGCTAAACTGAGCTACTTAGTTTAAACTCGTATCAGAAAATGTCAGTTGCGCAGCTTAGAACTAACGTGTGTCTAAGAAGGTCAAATGAGCTGTATAGATCGAGCTTGTTTGCGAATTGAGCTGTCAGTTAAGTTTAAACTTGTATCAGAAGATAAAAATGAAGCTGTTTAGATCAGCTGTTGCGTTTAATATTTATTAATTTAACCAGATCTAGAAGGCAAAAATGGAGCCACTTACATCAAACTTGTGTCAGAAAAGGTTGATTGAAACGATGTGTTAAGTTTAGACTTAAGGAAGAGGTAGTAGAGTTGTTTTGTTTGTCAAAAAGTTTGGAAGAAACAAGTTTTACTGTTACAGCTAGCTACAGAAGACTGAAGTTGAGCTGTTCAGATTTAACTTTTATGAGAAAAGGTACTTAAAAGTAGATGTCTGTCTCGTTTGTTGTTGGTTTCTATTCCTGCTTTTGCACAGTTATTCTACGATACCTTGATTTGAAAATTTTTTACCTAACAAAAGAGCCTACAAAACAAAATAGAATTTCAGAACGTTATTTTGAACCCTGAACTTTATGTTATTTCAACTTTGTACTAATAGTAACTGTAACTATTAGAATGTATTTTTGTCAAATGCCATTAGACATTTTGCCATTATAGCATTGCATTTAATAATTTCGTTAAGCATTGTCATTAAGTTTAAGATAAAGTCAAGCCCTTGCAACTCATAACGCTTATTTTTGTGTTTCAGCGAAAGATAATGGCGTGACGTCAACAAGTGATGGAAGGACGCACGAGTTTGTTCAACCAATCGTATCCGAGCAGAGTCTATTGCCAAATATGTCTCCGAGCACAAGCCTTCCCGTGAGGGGTGAGATGCGAACTCCTCCAGGTCGTTCATTCTCCGACTCGCCACATGACTCAATGGTGTCATCTACAAGTAACCTGGCCGCCTCTCCGGCCCAGCAACACCAGGACTCGGAAGCGGCCTCGGTACTACTCTACCAGAGCTCACACACAGGCAAGGATCCGCGGCAGTGGAACGTACAGGAAGTGTCTAACTTCATGGTCTCCATTGGATGTTCCAACTACGCGGAAGCATTCACGAAAGAGGTAGGTACTCGGTGTAATGCTACACCGCACCATGCGCGTCTGAACCGTGAGACTAGTCCCTTCTGCAAGCACAATGGTGAATGGGGCAAGTGCTAGCAAATGGGTAGTGCCATAGAGAAATGGACTGCTTGTAGGAAACGAAAAAAAAGAGAACAGGGATGTCTCTTTTACTTGCCCCTTTCACCATATTTACCGACAGAGGTATTTGTTACCTGCTGCCCTGTTGGGGAGGGGGGTGGGGGCGGTTGAGTTAGTGAATAAGACGTTTTGTGCACAGTATTTCAATAAGTTGTGGAGGTAATGCACCTATAGGCTTTCCTTATTTCATCTCATCTTATGCTGCCCATTCCTACCCTGTCTTATCAATGTTAAGCGGGAAAATAGACAGGGGAGGGTGAGAAGTGACAGTTGCTGCAGCAGCTATTGGGGTTGTGATACACTAGCTAGTTACAACATTAAGATACAGTATAGCACTTGGCATGACCGAACTTGTGCTGCTTAACTACGGATGGAACTTGATACTTTCTTCTTTAAATGAAATATCAAATCCTTACTCTTGCCCGTCCCCTTCTCTACCCTAGCATTAAATACACGCGGTTCGAACGAAAACATGCAACTGAGGTCCGTAAAATGTCTTTGAATTCTAGAAAGACCCCCTTGAATACGTTGAAACATTTTTGAATTTCAAGAAGGATACTTTCAAGCATACACTGAAGCTAAAAAATAATACTTTTCCGTAATTTCGTAAATTATGTGAACCATTTTTTAGTGGAGTCAGGATGGCCGAGTGGTTAGCGCTCGTGCCTCCCACCTCTGTGGACCCGAGATTTATCGATCTCCTTCCGACTCCGAGGGTTTTTCTCCGGCCGGGGTTCTCCGGTTTTCCTCCCGCCTTTCCTCCTGGCTTGGGAGAATGGAAAACCACTCCCACCATAACGACGTTAAATAAAGTTTAAGGTGGCATTGCTCAGTTTCTCTTTAAAAACGAGTCCTCGAAAATAAACTTTGTCCTAGAAATGTCATCGAAATCTGTATAAGATCTACCTATTTGTCTATCTATCTATTTATGATTTTATCTCACAACTAACATTTCAAACAATTGTCTGCGTTATGTTTTTCCAATATTGTTTCGTGTTAACTGATCTTTACGACTTTATTTTTTAGGAAATCGACGGTAAAGCGCTTCTACTCCTAACCCAGGAGATGCTGGAGTCACTTACAGAGAACAAGTTAGGACCAATGACTAAAATCCAGAATGCTGTGCGGGCACTAAAACAAGCCTGGGGTATATGAGGTGACTGATAAGCGTGCGCCCCCAGTCACCCGGTAGACACGGTACAGCGTTCCAGAATCCAAATGAATAAATAGCTAATTTAACGTATATAATGCTCAAAACTTTACTTTAGAGTATGATGATCAGGTATTGAGTATAAATAAATTCATACTTATCGCTTGTAGAATTCCCTGACAAAGTGTGTCATTTCCCACAACCATACAGAAGTATTGCAAAGCTTTCGCCTTGATTGTGATTGCTAGAAAAACTAACTTGTGTCCCTCAGCTTACGCAGTATCTTTGTCAACAGTCGACTCTCGGACTTATGAACTACTTCACAGATTGTGTGCATCTTCGAAACTGTGTAGAAAATTGATAAAACTGGTGCAGTGGTAGTGAACTTTAAACAGGAAGTTCAGCTTTAAAAGGGAATGCCGCCTTTGGGAATGGTTATAGCATAGGTCGCACACATCGGAAACGTCTTTGTTTAGATCAGACGAAATTCAAAGTTAAATATCTTCAATAATGCAAAACATCGAATTACGAGATTGCCAAATTTTTATTTATTTGATTGATACATTTTAACCTCAAATCTTGAAAATTTTAACATCTTAAAAGGAGAGGATTTATGTTTACGCCAAGTCTGTACTAAATTTGAATTTTAAATCCGAACTTCAAAGCGTGTCTAGAAGAGGGGCTTGGCATTTTACAGCGGAACTTCTTGTTTAAATGGCGCATTTTATTGCAGCGTGACGCGCCAAACCGTGGCCAGAAGTGATTTACACAGTACGTTTTTGTATGATTTATGGTTTGGAACTAGCCAATCAAGAATCCTTGTTACTGACAGACCTAATTAGAAAATTGATCCAGCAAGCTTTCAGTGTCTTACAAGTAACCATACAGTTATTTGATTGGCTGACTCCCAACCACAAATTATGCGAAATAGTTGCTGTATAAATTAAGTGTGGCCACGGTTTGGCGCGTCGCGTTATAAAGCCGCAGTTTGCTCGGCCGTAAAATTTCCTGACGCTTTGGAAAGCGGTTTATCGAAGAAACTGGCCATATGGAGATAGAGAGCCTGCCTAGAAGGGAACCGAATCTACTAAATTTTCCTGCTATTGCATGACTGCTTAACACGTGTAAACGACAGCATCATTTGTCAGATGTCTGAGAACAAAAAAACAGCAGAACTTTCTGATATAATTTTGCTGTTTTTGGATGATATAATACTGTTAAATATGGAGATGTAAGAATCCTGATTTGATAAACAACCATTCAAATTTCCACATTTCGACGATTCGTATTTTATTTTATGTCCCGAAGTTTCCCTCATTGGCGCCGTTACATCAGTGTAAAGGAGAGCTATTTTCTGACCCTTCTTGCGCTTGACCCCTTTTTATGACAACGGTTTTTAGAAAGTTTCTGATCTTGTGCTCACACATAGTTAGTAGAGCTCAAACGGGTCTCCTATCCCGATTGCCGTTTATACCATCACGAATGTCGGTGGTGTGCATTTTTTAAGAACCAAATATCTGAAATCGTTTACATCAGTTTAACAGAAGTCTATGGTTTTTCTCGTGTAGTTTGGATCAAATAAGTTATTCTTTGAAAATTCTGTTGTGTTTATATGTGTGAAGAAGAAATTTGGTTTCGGCTGCATCCTGTATCAAACAATTAATGTTTTGACGAAGGCTTAAAGCCGTGTGTTGCCTAGTTGGATTGATTTCTGTTTTTTCCGTTGTTTTTTGTTGTTGTTGTTGCCATCATGTACAGGCGAAAAAGCATTCTTCAGCAAGTGATTTTACCGGTAGTTTCCCGGTTTACAGCAAACCAGACACGAGCATCTTGCACTGTTCCCAGGCATGAATAACGTTGATAAGAAGTGCCTTACAACGGGGAAGATTGATAAAGTGTTTTCAATGGAGCATAAGAAATCTTTCTATTTAATACAACGAGCCATCTGTAACAGTGATCAATGTAGGTTTCCGGGCAACCAAACTCCGAAACAAAACATTACTAAAGCTGTTCGTTAAGCAACGACAAAAATTATTGTTCGGGTTTGTTCACCATGTTCGTAAGACGTGAGAATACCTAATTCTGTTTAGTTTTCCAACTATTTAATTTAGTACTTTCCTCAGACAGGATTCCTTCAAAAGGCTTGCATCAATAGATTGCTTTGCTAATGTTGATTTTATTTGTTCCAGTTCACTCGAGGTGTAAAATCTGACGATTGTGTTGGATTAAAGATACTGCATGAATATGCAGATTTCCCACGGTCCTTTAAAACCCAGGAAATTCCTTGAATTCCGGAATAAACGTCGAGGCCAAGAAACCCCTTGGAATGAGTTGAGGTCCTTGAAAATCCTTGAATCCGTTCCAGCTGCAGCTGGAGAAGTTTTGAGAATTTTGGCTTTTTTTTAATTTCAGAGACTTTAACTATTATTTTGCTGCACAAGGTCCTTGAACCTGGGAGGAAATGTGCTGGACGACCCGTTGAACTTCATGTCGAGCGCGAGTGGGAATCTTGAATTTGCGTGCAATTACCATTTCGTATCAACTGTAAGTGAATTGGAACATGAGCACTAACAAAGTAATCTGTTTATGATGTATGTTTCGGGCCAAATGATTCGGTTAGGTTCACCGTGGTACCGTACCTAGATAGTGTTTGCTCGGGCCAAATGATTCGGTAAGGTTCAGCGTGGTACCGTACCTAGATAGTGTTTGCTCGGGCCAAATGATTCGGTTAGGTTCACCGTGGTACCATACCTAGATAGTGTTTGCCGTGCGATTTGTTGCAATTCCTTTACTTCTATTTCTATATCGAGTAACACTATTTATATGTATTTGTTTTTCTCAAAGACTTCTATGGAACCTGACTTCCGGCGCACACTTCTTTTGTATATAGAGAGTGGACGGCTTGCTCTTATATGCATGTGACTTTTAAACTTTGTAGATGCAAAACGTCCACTAACCTTTGCGTCTCTCGTTAGCGTTAAATATAACATGTTAAATAAGAAAACTATAAACTATTTAAGGGCTACCGGATGTATATTATAGTGCAAATAGAGTGAAATCACCATGACTAAATAATGCATATCCGAAGAGGAAACGAGTAGATGTTCTTGTTACTGCTTCGGTTGCTTCTAATGTGTTCTAGCTTCCTTTACTCGGTAAGTAAACAATATTAGATCGTTAACTATGGCGCCGGCGTTATAAACATAATCTTTGCAAACATAAACGAACTTTTTGCTTCAATTTTCAAAATGGGCGGCTCTTATCGGTGCAATGTAGAGGGTGGTATCAACGAAGAAACCAAAGGAAAGCAATGTAGATGACGATGTTTTTGTACAAACCGTTGTTTCCGGGTAATAACTTTTATCTCTATTTTGAAAAAATGGTCTTAAAATGGAAGTAGCAACCAGTTTTTGGAAAATTGGAACAAGAAGATACTCGACAAAAGAAACATCTCCGGAGTTACAACGTGCGTAGAATTTGATATCCTCAGGACTATGTAAAATAAAATTATATGAGTTTGTGGGTTGGGAAGAGCGCTATCTGTAATCAGATTTCGCGCCTATTATTGAACTGTTCGATATATTGACTTAATGATAAGAAATAAACCACTCGTATTATCCAGCGGAGATTGTGCTTGATAACTTGGGCTGGCAGTCACCATTTCCCGACCCGGCAACAATTAGAAACTCCTGGTGAGAGTTACCGGTAGACGGTTATAGTGATGTTATATAAAAACGAGTTGTCGAGAACAATTACCAAGTTCATTTTATAGCATATCTTGTATAAACAGATTCACAAAACATGTTCTAACATCGGCATCCAATGTGTTGGCTCCAACTTAGCCAAGATGTTGGTTTTACTTCATCCAAGATGTTGATCCAATATCACCCAACATGTTGAATGTTGGACGACGTTGGAAGGATTTGATTGGTTCAATCTCCTCTTCCAACATTGTTGGAACAATGTTGGACGACACTGGATCTTCTTAAATGGGCTTTTAATTAAAGTTTGCTTTTTTCAACGATTGGGACAAATTTCACTCCGATCACTCCCAAACAGTGCGTTTGAGTCGAAATTTGACGTTGCCGGCAGTTTTTGATCTGGGAAAAGTCGATCCATTCCTTGAAGAGTATTGTTGAAACAACGATCAGTAACGGACAGGTTCATGAATGAAAAATTGGAGTTCAGTCAAGTGTGTTCTAGGAGCTAAACACAATCGTGTGTTAAATTTTAGTCCTGTCTAGGTTACTATTAGGAGGAACTGGTGTCAAGTAGCCTTGTTCTAATATAAACACCCTACTGTTTAAGCCCTTATGTTCCCCAGTGTGCTCTGACTCGAAAAACTATTTTTGCACTTAAGGCGAAAACGAACCGTATCAATTCCTTGGATAAGCAAACCCCATACTTAACCTAGTCGCCGGCGCGGATTTTTTTTTTGTTCTTTAGTTTTTCTGCTGCGTTTACTCTGTCGACCTGATACTCCAAATGAAAGTGAAGGCTAGATTCACTCTTGTTTACAAATAACCAAAACTTTGATGTTCCGTTATTTATCAGAACATTTGACTGATACGTTTAACAACCTCACTTTATCCACATTGTGCAAGAATGGTCTCTTCGCAAAACCAAATTGATTCCTTAGTACTGGTTAATATAGTGTTTTATTCATAAGAAATGTCTTGACCCTGCCGATGGCCAATACAAGAACGAAGTTACCTGGTTCTTTACATAATATGCAAATTATTTTTTTCAGTATTGTTTAGTAGTTTAAAGAAGACCTGTGTATATTTTGTTTAAAAAAAATTAACATTTTACATTTTGGCCTTGATGTGAATTAGCGGGATTTAGAGGAAAAAGCCAAAACGAAAAACAAATTTGTAAAGGAAGTGAAGCAAAGCAAAAATGTGATCAAATTACAACAATGCGATCCAACAGTTCGACAAAATTTTCTAAATTGGAACATCATTTCAGTGCGGCACAGCGTCTTTATACGTTTGGTTTGCTGCTGATTGGCTTTGGTAACGAACAACAGGTTAGACTGTAGGACTGATCTTTGCTCTATCTAGAAAGTTTGCATCCAAGATTTCGTCGAATCATCACTTTTAATCAGGTTGTAAGATTTGTGTTTTCAGCTGACAACTGACCGGAGAAGTTTGACAGACATTTTG
>JAOBYE010725787.1:0-10249 GCA_025403585.1 Parazoanthus swiftii | reverse complement strand
GAACGAGGCTAGTCAGGCTAATTTAAATAAAAACAAGAGAATACTAAAATAGCCGCCATTTATGAAAGTGGTCTATAGGCCATTTTGCACCAGCCTCTTCATATAAAAATGAGTATACAATCATTCACAATCAAATTGATATATTATATATATAATAGACAAATTTCGATATATTAAAATTCAGACTGAAACAAAAAGCATCAACACGAGGCTTTGGGGAAAAATCCATACAAACTCTATACTTTATTCCCCACGAGCCTCATGTTGATATCTTTTGTCTGAGGCTGAATTTTAATATTATCAAAATTGGTCTATTATGGACAATAGTCACACCCCCCTCCACAGTTTAATGTGGGCATTGTAACTTTTGACAATGGTCACCCCCCCCTTCCCCTAATCGGGGCTGGACCACCATTTAAGTGTCAAAACTTGCAAAGTGAAGGTACAGTTTCCTTTTCATGGTTCATATAGGGACTACCAAACATTTTAGTTTTTTTGATCATTCACTTTTTTGAGCAACAGAGGGAAGGAAACAATTTTTATGAACACGAGGCAACAGTTAACTCTTTGCCTCATAAAATTGCTAAAAATCAGTTCAAGATCTCATTTAGGTTTTCATACTAAAGCAAACTTTAACTGTTCTGTTTTATTGGCCAGTCTTGCATTCAATTTAACAATAACTATTCAAAAACATGAAAATCCAACAAGATAAGCTTATTAATAACTGTTAAGTCAAACATGGCCATCACAGAAGTGCAGCAGTTTCTGTTCAACTTTAAACTAATGTTTTTTCTTTCTTGGTTTCTCATTCAGTATTACAATAAAAACCAAGACTAAATGCTGGTTAAACAACCGCAAAAGCAATGTAGCTGATGAAAGTTAAGCCTCAGGGTCAACACAAGATGAGAGTTGACTAAAGTCCAACCTTACTACCTCACTCGACTGTTAATACTGGTGCACACTTCTCAAATTTGACCATGATAAACTCTTCACAAGAGTTGACAACAATTTTCCAATCTTTATCATACATGTGTTCCATTACTCAGGTCAGCTGTCTCCCTTGTTTAACCATCCAAAGGCAAGTTACTCAAAAAATTACTTTTCTAACTCCCAAGCTTGAAAAGATCTGGGCTTAAAGTACAGCAAACAAATGGGTCAAAAAGTGTACATGATGAGGGCCACAGAGTTACAACAGGTTTTCATAGGTCAAAATTGAAATTGAGGAACACCAAATTTGGTCCACCCATCTAAAGCTATTACAGCTCTTCTTTCAACACTTGAACACCCTAGTTACCAACTACTTAGGGAGCATTCATTTTTTAGAAGGGGGGGGGGGGGTTGCAGTTAACAACCATTAAGTATCATACAGCTTATTTTCCAAAAACTACATCAACACAGAGCAAGCCAAAACTTCTACTTCACTTAGGGAGTGCCGACAAATCAAAAAAAATTTAAATAACGTCCAATGGATGTTAAGGGGTAGGGGGGTTAGTCGTGGACATTATAGCAAATTTTTTCTAGCCTTAAACAAACTTACAGTAGCTTGACAAAGTATGGAATGGATGTTACCAGGGGAATGGATGTTACCAGGGGAAGGGAGAAGGATAACGTCCATTGGACATTATTAAAAAATTTTTTGATTTGTCGACGCCCCCTTATCGGGTTGTGCATTGTTTCATTTTAAAACAATAACTCACAATGCCAATAGACATTGCTGGGGATTCAAACTGCTCAATCAGAACATGTGAAGTATCCTCACCACATAATAATAATAATAGTTTTGCAAACTCTCAACTTACAAATTTCAAAATAAATCAAGAAAACAAATACTGCAACTCCTAGAGATTAACAAGGTTTCTACAATAAAGGAAAGTAAAATGAGAATGTAGCAAGTTCAACAAAAGTATCGAGATCAAAAGTGCAGCATCCTTTGTGCTTTAGCTTTAGTTTCATGCAGTTAAAAACTGTCAGTAGGCACAGATTGCTATTTAAAATCCAGTTCTATTGCAAGCTAGCATTAGTAGAGATTCTAAAAAAACAGTTTAGTCAATACAATAGCCTGCAAGGCTGGCAGTCTTGCAAGAAGACGTCCAATATGGCACCAGAAATTAAATCTTCCACCTTCTCACATGACTGCCAGATATGCAAGCTACCATATTAATATTCGTAATGTTGGACTGCAGCGAGTTATATAGTAAAATTTAAACAATTAAGAATAACAGGATGTTGGGCATCTGATTTCAGCCTTTAACTACTTACAAAACATCAATACATAGTGTCACTGGTTTAAGTCTGGTAATATTATTGCAACTTTTAGCTTTTCTAGTCTCGGGAAATATCCCAGTTTTTCAGTTATCATAATATTTACTAATCTTCAAGAAATGCAACATTAAAGTCTTGTCCCAAAAACAGCAATAATACATTGCATTCCACAACTAAACTACTCTTACAGATAAATCTATAGATAACTATAATTATTCTCTAACAAAACTTTCTTTGTAGACTATATATATTTGTTAAATAAATGCTCACTGTTTAAAAATAATCTATCTAATGAATATTATATAAGTATTACATACATCTTGGTCTCTGTCTCAAAATATGGCTCTTTCAGATATAATTTTTGCTTAAATTACACTGTACCTATAGTATGTTTTAATAAACTTTGGCCAGTTAAAAAAGATCCTGGTTTATCACTGACAGGCAAGTTTCAAAAACCCAATTTTTTTGGTACAAATGAAATATGGAGGCATTTAAGTCCAATCCAATATAGTTTAAATTTAGCAACAAAGAACAAAGAAACACTGGGGGAAAGGGAGTTATTAACTGTTTGTTAGCAGGCAGATAGGCTTATAACTCGGGAGGAGAGCAAGGGCTTTAATGAGGAATTTTAAAGTATCCCCAAAACAATTGTACCTTAGTAATGGTAAATTTTTCTCCTTTTCAATATTTCTTTTTGAGGGTGGTTAACTGCATTCCACACCCTCTCCCCTGCAAGGCAATGCATTGCACACTTAGTCAAAATGTGAACTGGCAATGCATGCCAATGAAAAAACCCAGAATGTTTTCTTAAGTGGCCTTTTGTTCAACTTCTACCTCTTCCAAAGTTAAGTAACACTATTAACAAAACTGTGGTTTAAATTATTTGTCATGAGTGTTTTCAGGTCAAGTTTATGTTTCATTTATACAACTGGCTGAGCAAATCATTCTACTTCCACACGGAGCAGCTTGGAGGGCTGCTCAACATCTCTTTCTGTGTCAGAATCCTCAGAACTTCTCTTTCGTTTGTGGATGGGAGTGGCTTCTTCTTTTGTCTTAAAACTTACTTCAATTACTGCTACTGCTGGGCTGCCAGGAACCTTGTTGTTGTTGTTGTTGTTGTTCGCATCACACTTCTCATCTGTTTCTGTAGTTACAGACTTAAGGTTGACTCCAACTAACACTGATTTTGCAACAACACCTGTTGAACCATCAGATGACAATCCATCCCCCTCACAAATTACACTGGACTTTACACCATCATCTTCGACTCTTCCAACAGAATTACTGGGAACATTCTGTCCATTAATTGAATCTGTTGTGCCATTGACCAGAGACGTTGAGCTTGTTTTCGCTGGCTCAGCAGAGTTCAAGTCAGTTTTCTCTTTTTCTTTAGTTGCTTCCTTTCCAACTTTGGTAGGTGGTGTTGAAACTGGTGACGACCGTTCCCCTCTGCCAAGCAAAGCATTCTTTCTGTAAGGGTGTTTCCTTCCCTGGGACCTATTCTGAGACCCTCTGCTAAACCTTAAGAACCTGGCTTTGTAGCCATCTTCGGTACCCTGTTGGGGAGCAGAGAACACTGGGGCATTTGGGGTGGAGGACCAGGGTAACTGACCCATCCGAGGTTGAAAAAATGCAGCATTTAAGTGATTAAATAGTTGAGCACTGAACTCTGGGGAACCAAAAGGTTGTGTAAAGAAAAATGGGTCACTTGCTCTCTGGGGTCCTGGCGGGGTTGGCGTGTTACGATTCCAAGGCCAATTTGGACTCCCATCTTGAGTTGGAAAGGAGCAATTTCCATCAAAGCCTCCAAACCCTTGATTATAATAATCACGATTCCTGAAGTCTGGGAGGGATCGATTACCATCAAAACAATGACTGCGTGGATGGTCATACTCGGGAAAGCTTCTAGGCCGAGGAGGTGGGGTAGGGGAATGAGACGGGTAATAAAACTCATCATAATCTTCCATGTCACCCCGGGGGTATGGCTCTTCATATCTACTCAATGGATACCGTGGCCTGCGGGGAGGGGTTGGTTCTAAGAAGTATCCACCCTCATTTTGATAACCCCATCCCCCATTATAACCCAAACCCTCGTCATCTGGGTAATATGCTTCGGGATAGTAATTATTACGGCCATATGGAGAATCTTCCCATAAGCCCCCATTGTCATCTTCCACAGGTGGCTGGCGATGCTGCGGTGGCTCTGGCACTGGCTTTTTCCAAGCTAAACAGATCTTGCCTAAGATCATGTTCGACATTTTTCTGTGTGCGCGATAATCCCAATGAATACCATCACCTGCTTGTCTAAACAACTGATGCCTTGACAAAGCAAGGAACAAATCATTGAAATAGTGTCCGCAGTCGGCAACTTTCTGTTTGGCAAAATTGTTGGCTTCAATGATCTCTACTCGTGGCAATGTCTTCGTTCCGGGGTTAAGAAAACCGCCTTTGCAATTCTCATCGAGCGGAGGTGCCGCGTTCCAAATGAAAACCACATGTTTTGGAAGGTCCTTTTCGACTCGCAATAACAACTTCTCCAAATTGCTTTTGAATTCTTCCATGCCGTTCTGGTATTTATGTATGTCCCAGAATGTTGAATTCATGATAATTACATGCGGAGACAATGTTTTCAGTTCATTAAGAACCGATTCCATGTATTCGGAGAAGACGCGAGTAATGAAATAGAATCTAAATACTGTCCCTCCGCATTTGAACTCTCTCACTTCCCGGTAATCCGTACCGTTCGATGCTTTCTCGCTTTTGACCAAACAGGAATCGCCTAAGAACGATCTTTCACCTTTTGCTCGAAGTTCAAATTCAAATAAGTACCTAGAATTTTGATCTTTTTGATCTTTGAAGAGACAAACAAGATCTTTGTAAATGGAGCGATGAATAGAATCGCCCATCACAATAATAGTCTTGTTTCTCAGGAGTTCTTCCGCATGCTGGTGAAAAAATATCCCTCCTTGTCCCGTCATGTTCAAAGTTTTGAATGTAAGCACAAAGGTTTATGCTCACTGACACTTTTTTTGAGCTACATAGAAGAAAAAAGAAAAAAGCACAACTTATCTCCTTCAGCTCGCTGTTCGCTTTGCCTTGGGAAGTGTCAAGTTTCTTTGCGTGGGGGTTCAAATCACTTTCGCTTTCCGTCTTGGTGGATGTAGAAAATGAAAAACCACAACGTCAGCAGAACTTCAGAATCTGTTCTTTGAGTGAGGTTTCCTCGCCAGCTTAGAGCAATATCTGTTCTTTTGCTCTTTTATCAAAAACTGTGCAATCGATAGTTGGACAAAGACGAGACCATCCTTCCTTCCTGTCACGGAGTTGTGTAGTCACGCGGTCGGCTGAAAGTGATCTAGTGACGAACAAATGTCAATCAAAATTAAATTTTCGCGCCAGAAAACACGTGGGGCTCTACCAGCTGTTTTTCAAATGGGCAAGATTGTAGGTTAGAACTTCAGGGAACAAGATATCTCAGTTTAAGACAAACCCTTGCTTATCCAGAAAGAGTCTGACAACGTTCTGATAAACCACGATATCTAAAAGGGAATACCGAATGCACGTGGGCGGCCCGACTGAAAGTCTGGAAATACAATCAATTTCCGCGGTGTCTTTCTAACAACTATTTTAAAAAAACATTTCGCTTTCAGAGTCGGTCATCTTTTTTTAAAGTGACATATTCAATCACATCTGACAGCTTAGCATAGTTGAGGGTTTCCTGGCTCCAACAAATGATCAATTTAATTGGGTTTAGATCTTTATTTCATACAATTTATGTTTTCAAATGCATAACAAATACGTAAGTTTGGATGACAGACTCGAGGCAAGGTGTTGCATGTTTTTAAAATGTAATTTCACTTTCACATCTTCCGATTTGGCCTCTTTTGTCAGTTTAGGTTCATGGAAGGCTGCCAAATTATGAATTCTAACCTACCAATCGTCATCATTACGATCAACAAACTTGTTGGATTTATCACTTATCACTAAATTTCAAGAGCCAAGTTTTTAAAAATGTCAAATTACCAAAAATCATGGAAAGTTGCCCGGTATCATCGTGTCAAGTAAAACTCACTACTATCCTGGACTTAATTATAGTAAATAAATATGTTTTACACTCTTTTATATATATAAAAGCGTTTGTTTTTTGAGCTGAAACTGGACGCTCTTTGCTCATACTGGATCGCACCCTCAAATGTGTTCTTCAATTCACTTCTTGATAGTCTTTCGGATTTTGTGTGTATAAATACATTCAACGGCTGGGCCAGTTCCAGCATTGTTTCCAAAATGAAATATGAAATTGCGTTACCCTTTCACTTCTCATTATATTTAGTATCAGTTCTCCGTTCCATCAGTTTTTAAAACTTATAGAAACAAAAATTTTTGCTTAGTCTTAACCTGAGGTACATATGTTCTTAAACATGTTCTGAAATTTTGGCATTTTTGATTCTCAAAGTTTTTGTAAAAAGTCGTTCTTATAATGTACAAAAAAAGCCGAACACAGAAAGATTTTAAAAAAAGGAAAGTGCCCAGTCAGTAAAGTCTATCAGCAGTTCTAGTTCATTTTTTTATATTTAGATTAACTTATCCTTCGTAATGAGTGTAAGTTTTCACTTACTTGTTGAGGGCGGTATAAAGAAGTTTGGTAATGTAACCACTGCAATTAAAAGCTTCTAAAATACGTCAGTTCCCAGCGGAAATCTAATAGCAATTACTGGTATAAATATAAAGCGGGCTTTAATTGCTTTGAGCAGCCTGATTCTTTTGACTGTACGGTGTCCATGTTCGAATTTGCGGGCTTCAAGTTTTTTGTACTTGTAGTTTCTCCTGAACAAATGAATTAAAACACTTCTCTATGTACACGCGTACTTTGACAGGCGACATGTGATCTGGGAGGGATGAATGTTATTGAATATTGTCACTTTTAACCGGAAAATATTTTTACGAGTGATTTAATGAGTTGAAAATATGCTGATCCAAGACAAAAATGCTTAAGAGGGCGTTTCAAGTTTCACTTCAAATTTTGTTGGTGGTTAGCAGGATTGGAGGAAGAATTAAAAGGGGGAACGCAACAGACACTGTTCCTAAGCGAGCAAGAACCACTCATCCGAGAGCATACGAGCTGGTGTTAAATATTAACTCCAAAAATTAGTTTTAAGCATACTTAATATCCAAACAAACCAGAAACTCCTTGACCATATTTTAAAAACAAAATAACAGCTGCAAAGTCACATTGGTTTACGCTTATTTCAAGATAATTTTAAGCTCCATCCGAATATAAACCCGTGGTCAGTCTTATATTCGGGGGATTTGTATATAAACCGAAGGAATTTGCCATTTAGGATGTGGGTTTAACTTTCTCCGGGCCATATTTTCGGGGGATGTTCTTAGCGGAAGTTAACGGTATATACAAAACATCTATTTTGGGGAGCTGAAACTGAACGTTCATAATGTTTTTCATGATTGCAGCCTCAAATGTTCCATTTAATGTGTTTTTGATATTTTATGGTATTTTGTCTGTATTAACACTGTCAAAGGCTGTTCTCAGCTCGTATATGTTGTACCCAAATGCGTAGCCATCGCCGGGTTACCAAATTCAAAAGTGAAATTTCACTACTCTCTCACGTCATATCTAATAGCGTTTCTCGTTTCATTTTCTAAATTTACAGAAATAAATCATAGTTACCAAACTTAAAAATCATACGGGTATAGCTATTTTAAGGTGAGTATGTCATAACAAGGGTTTTTGGGAATAATACAACATGAATATTTCCTTAAAGTGAAACCAAATTTCTCACAGGAACAATGTCGTTCAGATTCTGGTCTTGACTCACTCGGTTACAGGCAGATTTTACTAAATCAATAAAAGATATAGCCTTACTCGACTTGCAGCCAACACTAATCGACAACCCTGCAGTTTAATTTATGTAAGCCTAAAACTAGGTAAACTATAAAGATCTGTATGTTTTGCACCTTTACAAATATGGCACAAACTAAAGCTTATTGCACATTCAAGACGCTTTGTTACTACTCAACAGGCAAGAGCGATAACTTGTTTTTAAAATCATGAACATCGCGAATGCCTCAAGATATTTCAGTGAGATTGGCTAGAAATGTACAGCGAGATAAGGTGAGAATTGGGCGCCCATTAACAGGCCACGGCGAGGTTAGGCAAAATTAGCCGTGGTTAGGTGAGATTGGCTGGAAATAAGATTTTGCTGAGAAGCGAGATACGGTCAGAACTTATTAACCTATCAAACTACTTTATATTTTATATCTACTGGATAGCGCATCCAGCTTTCAAACAATTGGCCGGGGTCGTATGAGTAGTTTGTGACTGGTTATCAGTTTTTCTTTTGACTCGTAGTTCGTTGAGGTTTTTGACGGAGGCAAAAAAAAACCCGAACCGTTGGGTAGCAAAGAAAACGGTAGACAGTAGGTTTATTATTGTACATTAGATTGACCACAAATCAATTCAGGTTGCTTTACAGACGTCATCTTAGAAAGCATTTTAACTAACTGAAGAAACGTGTCTAGTTTTTGTGAAAGTCATGTGGTTTGTGACGTCAAGAGTGCTCCTTTAGCCAGTCAAACCCAGCAGGACCCAGTAGGAGTAATGCCGCAATGGCTCTTGGAGAGGATAAAAGAAGGCTTTACAATCCAAGTGCCTCGTAACGTCATCGGACAGTTTTGCTAAGTCGTTCTCAAACAAGCAAGATTTAAATTTAACTCGTCAGTAAAATAGAACTACGGTGACTTGTGACACCATCGAACTGCGGGGTTTAGACGATGGTCCCCGTTTCACACTCTAATAAACCATACAGAAGTTGTGCTACATGGCGCCGGACTAAAGGCCAACTCTGCATGTGCTCCGATACTGAGCATAGATTTCGTCATTTTTGCCTGAATATTGGTATCTTTTAAGGAGTAGCAATCAATCTGTTGATTCTGTTTATTAATTGACTACTGTTGAAAGTAGTTTTTGTAGAATGACTTATGAAGGCATAGGAACCCCGACCATTTTCTTAGTTTTGTGAGGGGAAGGAGGGAATGGGGATAGGGGAGGGGAGGGAGTGCCTGGAAGAAATTTTTTTAAACAAACTCACTATCGAAAAAGGTTAAAAAAAGGAATTATTTGCATGCTTCGAAACTTCCAGAATTTTAAGCAGAATGGATGGGAAAATGAGACAAAAATTGTAGTCGAAATATGGCAGAAAAACAGCTTGCGCGGTAACCATTCCCATGAAATCAAATGGTCAGGCCCATGAGAAATGAACAGTGTATAAAATTTTGAGGACTATACTAGTTAATGTTTATCAATAGCTAGCTGCAGAATAAAACAAAACAATGTCAGTCAGCCAGCTTTCCTGACAATTTCCACTTGCCGTAAATGTGAATTATAAAGAAGACAATAAATCGTTTCTCAAAAAGAGAAATACTAAATATCACTGAGGCCCTCAAAATGACTAAAATGTGTGCAATTCTGCAATAGACCCTTTGCAACACGTGACTATTCTCACTGTACTAGACCACTTTCGTCCCTGCGTGGGTGCGAAAACACAATGATATACTTTATCCTCGAGAAGATACACGACTTTAAAAAAAAATCTTGTGTTTTACCTGTTCGAACTGAATATAGATAGGTTGTTTTGCACCCATGCTGGGACCACTTAGTTACAGTCGAGTATAATGCGTTGCAAAGAGCCGATTCGTTTCAATATTGAATTGATTGGTGACTAATCAAGGGCGGCTAGGAACTAGCAATCTTCATGTTCCATGTATGTGCTCAACAGTCCATCAAAAAAGCCAATCAATTTCGTAAATTCCAAAAACTGAGACAAGCTCTTTTAAAAACGCCAACTCATAGGGACAAACGTCGATTTTAACAATTTCTCCCAAATAGACCAGTTTCATATTCCCAGTTGCCGCTGACTACAATGACCACAGACTCGTTTCTGCAGGGTTAGTCTCGACTTGGTCTTGAATATAC
>JAOBYE010725765.1:0-10250 GCA_025403585.1 Parazoanthus swiftii | reverse complement strand
TTTTCGTGTCACGCATTTACAAAATAAATGTTTGAAAAGAGACCCATCCTTCATCAAATGTTTTTTCCTCAATTTTTTGTACACTGCAATGTACCAGCTATTGTTTGCAGGGTTAAGAATATTGTTTAGTTCATGATGATATCGTGTGTTTCGTTTTGATCGGTACATCCAGGCACCAACACAGTATCTCGTAATGCGAAATTGTTTTATTGAAACTCGTTTTAGGACACGTGTTATTGATCGGACAAACTTGTCAAGAAATAATCAAAACTCACAAAGCCCATTATTTTGCGCAGCTCGACGGGATTTTCAACAAGACTGACAAACCAGCTCAGTTTGTAATTGCCCAAAACACAAAGTGGTGGCGTAATTTGTTTCTTAGTATCTGAAATAAAACTATTTTACCGCACAAAGTATTTATCAAACAACTACCTTCCTTAAGTTTCCTGCGATGACCAATAAATATTTTTTTAACTTCTAACAACTGAGTGAATCACAATAGGCCTTTTGAACCTAGAGGTCGCAAAGACTCCAAAACAAAACACAATTAACTAGAGAAGTATGATTTTTCTTTGTTTTACATTTGCCAATGGAGTCTTGCACATTCTTTTGCGCTCCAGTGTGGCGTATTTTGTACCTTGTGATTTCTAGCTGCAAAAGGCCTATTCAGTCCCCTTTCATATGTTAAAGATTTAGCTACTAAATTGGTATTGAGTTCTACATATGAAAGTTTGTTTAAAGACTAACAATAGTGTCTCACATGAATAACTAAGAACAACCAACAAAGCAACTCCAAAACAAAATGAAATGAACAATACCAAACCAGCACTCCATTGAAGATAACAGATCGCCGTGTTAATTAATACACGTAGCTAAAATATTGTTCGACAAATTGAAGAACAAAGTGACTAAGTGTGCCACACTCGAACCCTGCTAAGGCAGATTGGATCTTATGAAGGACCTGGAAAACCACAGTCTCCAACTTTGAGAAGCAGAAAGCAGTAATAACAGCCTTCCCCGCAGCGCCTCCGTTACCCAATGACAACTTAGCGAAGGGAGCTTTGGATTGGCTTATTACTTTAGTATGCTGCAACCTTTTAAAAAACTGTTTATACCTTCAAATAAAGACATCTCAACTTTAGGATCAGCACCCTTTGAAAGACGGACGCTAACGTGAATATTCGACTAGAGATACCAGTACGACTTGTTTTCGTGTTAAATGACCTCTATGCTTCGCTTTGTTTATAAAAGATAAAAATCCATCGATTCTCAAAGAGTTACGAGATTAAATAGAGCTTACAAGAGCTAGGGATTGGGAGGGGAGTGCATGGCTCTAATCGCTCCACTTTCACCCTCGCATTTACTTTCTGGAATATTCATCCAGAAGACAAATTAAAGAAAACGTACAGGGCAACAACCTCAATACGACTGACTTTCGCAATCATGATAACAACACGCGTAAGTTTAGAAAGCAGGTTTTCGTAGTCGTTATATTGTTGGTGATTTTGCAGGAGGTATCTACTAAACACGTAACTTCAATTCTTGAAAGCTTTAATTTTCCGTACTCCAAAATTGCCGGAGTGCCGCTTTGCATGGGGTAATCTGCGTTTTTTGAGCGAGCCAGCTTTGTTTGGTCATTTATTTATAGTTGAAAATACAGTTGGGATGTTGCAGTTTAGAATGATTAATATAGCCATTTCCAGTGATTTCATTTAACTTTATTTTGTTTAAAGCACGATTTTCATCTAATATTTTTTTTTGGTCTAAAAGAATTAGCATGCAGACATATTGACCGCTTCTTGGCTTCGCTTGCTCATAACATTGAAGATCCTTTCAATTTTTAAAGAGATACGAACTCAAAACAGCTTAAAAGTTGGGGGTCCTTTGATATTGCATCGCTTTAACGCTAGCATTCACCTTCCTGTAAAGCCCAGCAATATGTATGTCATATATGTCGTGCGATCAGACCGAATTTGATAAGACTGAACCAGTGTACAACAGCACACTGCGTGCAAGCGGTTTCCCAGAACAAATCATGCACCTTAAACAAGCCGGGAATAAAACAAAAGATAAAAAGAAACTGGCCCATAAACATCGTGTCGTTTAATCCACCTTACAGCCAAAACGTGAAATCAAACATCGGCTAGCAATTCCTACGACTCATCGACAAACATTGGTAAATATTTCCGCACTCGTCCATACTTCATTATGCATTCGATATGGCTGCGAAACTTCAAATTTTTAAGCCGTGAAATTAAAAGATATAATCCTTAACCCAACCCTAACCATTACTCCTAACCCTTACAGTTATTTCGAGAATTTTTGGTTGCTCGTAACGCGAGGTTTACCTCCGATATTTTTAGTTCGAAAATCAGTAGTTTTGCATGCATAATGAAGTAAGAACGAGTACGGAAAGTTTGCCCAAACATTTTCACATGTACCACGCGCTTCACACAATCTTCAATAAAAACTCGGTAAAAGCAAGCTACAGTCGTATGGCCGATATGTCAACAATCATAAAGAGGCAAAATGCAAACATCTTACGAGAACCGAGCTTACGAAACACCGATTATGGCTGGAACTGCCGCAAAATGGAAGCCTGCCCGCTAGCCGGCCAGTGTCTAACAGCAAGCGCTGTCTACAAAGTTACTGTTTTAACGAACCCAAACGAAGACCCCAAAAGCTACATCGGAATGACTGAGGTCCCATTCAAAGCAAGATTCGGCAACCACAAGCTCTTGCTGTTCTTTATGGTCTACCATCCTACCAAATCACAAGACTTCAACATGTTCAAAATGCGGCCGCACGTCTTACTATGGAAATACACAAATTTGATCATATTACGCCAACTCTCAATTCTCTCCACTTGTTACCTATTGAATCCAGAATAAGTTTTAAAATTCTGCTTTTAACCTATAAGATCCTCAACGGTCTTGCTCCGGGCTATCTGTCTGACTTAACATCGGCCTACAAACCCTCTCGTGCTCTACGCTCGGCACACAAGAACTTGCTGGCTGTCCCGAGGACAAAATTAAAAACTTTTGGCGATCGATGCTTCTCTGTTGCCTCTCCTTTTTTATGGAACGGTCTTCCTCCGTCAATTAAACTCAGTCCTTCTGTTCCAGTTTTTTAAAAAAAAGCTGAAAACCCATCTTTTTAAAAAGTATTTTAATACTTGATTTTATCTTATTTCTATATTATTTTATTTTTGCATTGTAAAGCGCTTTTGAACTTTATGATAAAAAGCGCTAGACAAATTTGTTATTATCATTATTATTAATATTATTATTATTATTATTATTATTATTATTATTATTATTATTATTATTATTATTAACAACAACAAAAGCTACTCATCCAGCACGGCACTCTCCTAACACGTGTGGAACCTCAGGAACGCAAATTATTAAACAATACTCAATAGAATGGAAAGTGATCAGGCGCACGAAAGCCTGCAAAAGTGCCTCGAAGTCCTGTCTTTTATCCCTAGCTGAGAATATTGGAATCCTGAACGCCCCTAAGGACTCCTTCTTGAACAGTAGATCAGAGTCATTGGCTAAATGCTGACGTTAGAATAAATTTTATGCCCGCAATTTTAAACAATCTTAAAGAAACACCTTTAGCTTAATTTATACAGTCTGAAGATCGCCGTTGAGCGTGAAACTGCCTTTACAACTTTAGAGCTTTGCACACTTTTTATTAGTTTTAGCCATCGTGAGTTAAATTTTTATCGTATTACTATTCAGTTAGCTCGTTAAGTCGGTAAGTAATACTAATACAAAACCAATTTTATTAAATACTGCAGCGCATGAAATTAACAAAGTTAGAACTGAAGTAAGTAGGTACTTGAATAAGTAAGTATCTAGTAAGTAAGTAAGCACGGAAGGCTTCCTAAGAAAATAAAACACTAACGTTTTTGTGTGTTCAAGCTAGCACAGAGTAATACTCCTTAGTAACGCCATTCCGAAGCTAATTCAGCGCCAGACAATTTTCCACTGGGTGATAAGATGAATAAACCTTCGCTCTGTGACGAACATAGTGAAGTAGAGTGTGGTACAATATCAGCCTTCATAAAAGTGTTTTTCAACTGAAGTTATATGTAAAACAAAAGATTATTTATATACAGTTTAATATTTGCTTTTAAAACACCGACAGCGTCTCTGGTACACTCCAAAATATTTTCACTACTTCTTCTTCACATCCCGTTTCGGTTTGAGTACAAAAAATGGAAATAAAGCTACCCCCAGCTAGTAAGCACTGTTAATAAATTACCGAAAACTAAAATGTGGACGATAATTTGTTTGAAAATAAACAACAGCTCCAAAAGTTTCGTGTTTTTACCTTATAACTTTGAAGAGACGCACTAACTCAGGCTCATGAATCTTGATAGTCAAGGATAATTGGAAGCAGTTTTCTTTTTCCTGTTGACCTTAAGAATCCCTAAGCCAAGGTGGTGTAACTAGTCAAAAACAACACTTTGCATATTGCACTGAACCAGCCATTGCTTGCATTGTTAAGGTTTTGTCGAGTGTTCCGTTTCGGTCGGTGCAACCTAGCTCCCAAACAATATCAGTTTTAATAATAACTTGGCTTGCCTCCATTACGACGTGGTGCAGTCGTAATGCGAAGATGTTTTGTTGAAACTCGATTCTTAAGACGTGTTGTGATCGAACTTTACAAGAAATGATCAAAAAATCACCAAATTGAATAGAAAATCATTTTGCAGCTTGCTTGGATCTCCAATAGCTGCAGATGATAATCTCCAAAACAGAACTTTTAGTTTATAATTGCCTAAACGCTAACTTAATTTACGTCTTACTGTCTGAAAAATAACATTTTTACCACAAAAAAATATATAATAATGTATAATAATAATAATAATAATAATAATAATAATAATAATAATAATAATAAAAATAACTCTTCATCTCTTCTTCTTCTTCTTCTTCTTCTTCTTCTTCTTCTTCTTATTTCTTAAGTAGTTAAAAAATACATATTGACTTTGTTTTGTAACACTTCTATCGCCTGCGGAAATATTTCCCAGCAAGGGTCAGGAAAGCTTTCCTAAGAAATAAGATTTATAACCGTTTTATGTGTTCATGTTAGCCAACAGCTGTATTCGCCTGTTCTTCGTTTCCAAATGCATTTAGTGATTGTCAGTGAAGAAGGGCAGCACCCTGTCAAAAAGACTGAGTAAGTATTAAAGTGTCATCCAATATATGTATCGCAAAAGCTTTGTCGACTTAAGATACTATTCATCTTTATCGGCTTAATATAAGACAATTAGGTTTTCCCTGGATATTACTTTTGCTGTGTCTTAAGAGACCGCTGGACTCATTTAAAATGATTGGCAACCCAAAGACGCTTCAAGGGTTGTCTTTCAAAAGGGAAAGGAAAACGGGAGAAAGTGGATATCTGATAACACGTTATGCAGCTATTTTTCAATTGTCAGCCTTATTTCAGAGAACTTCTCATAAGTAAAACATGTCCATTTTCTTGCAAAGGACTCTAAAACATACATTTTGAGGAGCTCATAAAAATGCGTGTTTTCCGTACGTGGTTTATGCAGAATAAGGAAATATAAACCGTCGCGTCTAATTGTCTTGGCACACGTCAAAACTTAAGTGATCAAGTAACTCCGGTTTTCCTGTTTTTCCCAAAGTAAACACTTATCATTGAGCTATAAATGCGACTATTTTCTAACTCTTACTCTCCATTGCAACAGAACATCCATTTCTTAACGAAACTATCATTTTAGAAGAGTTTCCAAAGCATGTGCCAGAGTTTTGGTTATACAATACGGAAGTCTATCTAGCGCTTCCCAATCGGTTCCCGCTATACACTAAAGACAGTCAGGCTCACACTTTGTGTTCGTTCAACCGTGTATGCTGTAACAATGAATTACAACTATCCAATAGGCTTGTCTACCTTTGTTCTTCATTGCTTTCCAGTACTATAAATGTAACTCAGGTGGCAAGCTTCTTCACTTCATACGAAGCAGTCTTTCGACGCGGCGTGAAGGATCTACAAGCCAGAATGAAGTTCCAGTTGTTGCTTCTTTTGGGCGCAGCCTTGCTGTGTTCTGTTCTCGCTTCTCCTGCGATGTTTGATGAGACCAAAACGGAACTCAATCCAAGCGAAGAAGGTACATCATTTTATGCTGTTATTTTACTTTCATTAACCTTAAATTGAAATAGTTTCTAATTTCCAGAGGAAGACATTGCAGAGCCTGATGGAGAAGAGAGTGATGGCGAGCTGGAAGGTAAGGGTCGACGTTATTTCTTGCTCAAAAGTTATCTGACATTAGCAAAAACGTCTGAATTAATTTGGTAACGATTTCTTAAAAACAAAATCTTTTAGTGAACATCTCACACTATTTAGGTATCTGACTCGTTTTTACTTTTTTGACCCCATCTTATGCATTGCAGTTCTCTAGGTAGACTTAACCTCAGTCATCATCCAAGAGTTGCTCCTTTCAACTTGAAGCTCAGTTTTTGGCTCAAATTAAAGTACCTTGTCATTAGTGGCTGGTAAAAGTATTTATAACTGTTTTCTTTTGCTTTCTTGAAGGATTAAGGTTTAACTATAATATGTTTTCTTTTATAGACACTGAGCAAGAACAGGAAAATCTGCCCGATTCTGGTAGGTTTGTGTGTAACTCTACGTCTAGTAACGTTTCTGGTTTTCACTGTGCAGACGTAAATTTCAAAGTTGAGGAAACTAAAAGTAACATATTTTCATATCTACATTTTGTAAACAATATTGATTAAACACAATCCGAACATTTTAAAAACTTGTATTTTGACTACATTCCGTTTGTTTTTATTTCCCTGCAAGTAAACTAGTTTCATCAAATTAAGTAGCTAAACGTGTTACATCAGTTTGTATAACACAGAAACGGTCTACTTCAAAATTGTATTCGTTCAACTTGACAGTGATCCTTGGATACCAGGAAGTGGATGAGGAATAGGTTGCATTGCGGTTAAAAGGTGTGGCGCAAGCAAAACTTGCACAAACTAACTATGATATACTCTTTTCTTGCTGCAGGTGAGCCAAAAGACCTGGCTGAACCTGGTAAGTTTTTCTATTCATTGTTTGTGTTGTATCGAAAATTAAGTGGCTTTCTTTAATATAAATTATGTTATTCAACTAGTTTACTGTAAAGTCTACCTAGTGAAAAATGCTGTCTTGATTGTTACAAATTTGTACTGCAAGTATGCATCAATAACAGATGATAAAAGTCGTTTTTTAATTCATATGATGAGGAGGAGTAGACGTTTCGCGAAAACGTTTCCAACCCATACAAACTACAAGAACCCCCCCCCGGCCTTGAAAGGCGGAAGACAAAAAACGCCCAAGACAACTAAGTTCGTTTTCAACAATCTTCTCAGAAATAACTTGAAAAAGTCCATTAGTATTTTTAATTGAATTGAGTGTTCAACAGTCATTTTGCTACTGATAACTAAAGCATTATTTGTGTATATATAGTCGTTGACAATGATGAACCTGAGCAGAAAATGGAAGACCCCCGGAGCAGTAAGTATTTTAAATATACTCCATTTTTGTTACTGGGCTTAATTGCCAAGGACCCCCCTCCATGCCTTGTATAATTCTTCATTTGTAAATGATATAGTTTGTTATTTACTCTACTTACTAGCTATAGAGTAGCGTAGGGCGATAAGACGTTACCAATCTATAAGGAAATTAATATGTAAGCTCGTTTGAGTCATTATTAAAGATCTTGCTTTTTGAATATAAAAACGTTGATCATCAGACATCTTTGGGAAATTCTGGGTTCCTTAAAGGTCCTTTTGTTTCTTATTATGCGGCTACCTATTAAGAAAGAGGTCATAACTGGTCTTTCTTTGTTATGCATAGGATTGAGCGGAGCTAAGCAAAAATATTCTGTATTGTCTTATACTAAGGAATTTTAGTGCTCGAGTTTTGCATTTCCCTCTTATGAGAGATATGCATATATTTTAGGATAAGTAAAACATACATTAATTTCTTGTCCGGGTTTGTCAGAAAAGAAGAACCGTTCTCGTTTTTTAATATTCAATCAGTCAACCAATTAATCAATCAATCAATCATTTAATATAAATAACCATCAAGGAGATTACAAAACCAGCTAAAAGAATGTTGTTTAAAACAGTAGCATTTGCATATTGTACATGCACATAAATATGCTTTTGGTATTTCAATACAGCTAAATTACAGAATTGATCTCCAGGATGGAAGGCAGTTCAAAAGAAACTTTTATGATTAACAATTTCATTAAGGAGTTTCCAAGTAACCCTTGAATTTCTAATAGCTTTTTCGAATTTTGCATCATAAAAATTACGCTTGGAAATTTTTAGCAAATGGTCAAGTTTGTTTTTAAGCTTTTTGCATTTGCATTTATTGTTCAGAAATGTCTTATATAGCTTAGACTTAGTCTTAATTGATACAAGGAGACCTTTTTGTGATCCATGGTTTGCTTGCTAGTTTATAGCTTTCTTCCTTGTTAAGACTCTAATGGGATGGCATTTATCATAAATATTACTATATGTAGATATAAATTTATCATAGGCAACATTCGAGTCATCGCCATTCAATATTTCTTTCCAGTTACATTTTTCTAATTCTTCACTAAATCTCTTTTTCGGCTTAGAGGTAATTTAGTCGTTTAGTTAATAGGGGTATCGTCCGTCTTGACCTGCTGGGATATTATAGACAATTATGTTAAGTTTTGACATTTTTCTAGAAATGGTCTCAAAGTCTGCTACGGCCATTGTTTTTCACATTAAGTACTCACACCCAAGAATCAATAAACATGCGAGAACTTTCTACAAAGAAATACGATCTTGCAAAACACTTGAGTGATGTTTTACTCTTGACACATCCTTAATCACAATCTCGAAAAAACAATCATGATTTACATACAAGCAATTATTATACTTAAAACAGAAATAATAAATAACAAAATAAAAACCACAGGCAAAAATGAAGCGGGCGAGGACGAGAAACAAACATACTCTCTTCAGAGTCTAACACGAGAACCTTACTGTTTCTTTAAACTACAGGCATTTGCTTATCATTCATCCAAATCAGTTTAGAAATAATTCTGACCTCCTGTCCCGCTATTAGAAATTACTATAATTTATTTGCATTGTATCGAGTCATAAAACATGTTGCACAGGGCATTAAAAAGGGTCCCTGAAGATAAAAACAGATTCTACTTTCTTGAGGAGAAATGAAATTTTATTCATTTTTCTTGTACTTATCTCTCTCACTGAGGCAACCAAAATTAGATCCTTAACACTCAATTTCTTCACTTCTACCAAAATGTACCCAATGACGAATCGCATACTTCTATTATATACCTTACTCATTGCATGTTTTAAAAGCAACTGAGCATTGAGATTCCAGTCACTAAAACAGTTAAACTGACCATAATTGTGATGTGCTTAACAACATTCTTATTAAAATGTCTTATTATGGCGAAATCAGTTTGGACTGATTTGTAAAAAATAGGGCGATTTTTCTCAACTCGGGCAGATTATTTGTATTGAATTGGTCCGTTATTCATAAAGCAAACCTATGCGTACGTCATTTTAGTGTAAGATTAAATAACAATCGCTCATCAGTCTCTTCGTTGAAACATAAAATCGCATGAACCCTCATGAAGTTACAATTTTATTTAACTTGCTTTCGTTGCATAATGTCCCGGGCAATTGACCGAAACTTTAAAACATGTGTAAAATTATTCTTTATTTCGTCTCTACCAGGATGTTACTGGTCTCGCTGCAGGAGATGCCACTATATTAGTAAGTACCCCAGTTGCCCACTCTTTCATAACAAAATTATGCAGTGGTTTCTGAAAAACACAAAGTTTGACGATTACATCCTTTTTTTTATGTCGCATCAGGTTCCTTACGACATCCTAAACTACGTGCTAAAAAGAAAAACAAAATAAAATAAAGAAAATATGCCGAAAGTTAGCGATATACCGATAAATGTACTGATATATATGTTCCATCAAAGTTGGAAACTTTAGATTTAAAAATAAATGAGTGAATACGACACTTATTTTAGATTTAATTTTGTTTTTATTATTATTATTATATAATAATATTATTATTATTATTATTATTATTATTATTATTATTATTATTATCATTATTATTATTATTACCCTTTCAAACTGCGCAAATATCATAACTACTTGTGGCAAGACCAGAGTACTGGCAACCCGAAATAGCCAAGAGGTT
>JAOBYE010725754.1:0-10250 GCA_025403585.1 Parazoanthus swiftii | reverse complement strand
GAGGGGGTGGGGGGGGGGGGGCAGGCCAGGCACGAGGAGGAGAAGGACGGGGGGCATTTGGCCTCAGAGAAAAATCTCTGTTTAAATGAGTCCGAATGAGTCACTTATTTGCTTTAAAAGCTTGTAAGAAAGTTAACTGCCCCACCACGAGCAGCTAATCGCTTTCAAATACTTAACATATATCTGGTCTCCCCTTACTCCTGTCTCAACATCGATAGACGCATAATGTTTTTGTTTTGGAAATGTGTAAAATCAGTTTTGACAATATGGTGTATAGTGTAATGAATTTGTAAAGGAAAAAAATCGAGTAAGCTTCTTTCAGTCTGACACAAAACATTCTACGCAGTTCCCTCATAAAGCCATAAAGTCCTTTTTGTATTTATGTTCATAGCGGGCGTAGCTTGGCGTTCTGGTTGGCGGGGAAGGGTGAAAGGCATTCCCCTCACAACCATTTCTTCGGCGCTTCGCTTTTTCCCTCTTCCCCGCCAACCAGAACGCCAAAGCTACGCTGGCTATTAGTAGTTATGTTCGTGAAAGGTGACCTATTTCAACAAACTTGTCAAGTGTTTGTGATTAATTATTTTTTATCGTCACGAATCAATTGTCTTTGTATATCCGATCGGTAGCGGTGATAATGTGTTTTTGGGTTTTTCTGACCGCAGTTGGATAACGTAGAGATAGCTGCTTTTGTTTCTTAAGCCTCTCCGAAGCATGCACAAAAGCAGTGTCGATTATATTCGGCTCCAAGGTCAGAAAATACTAAAAATAACACATTTGTTTAAGTACAGGAAGTAACTCGGAAATTTGGCGGTCTTACAAAGTGTTAACTCTATCCGTCTCTCACTGTGACTGTTATGATACCTTTTGTTCAGAACGACTCCTGTGTGTTTTGTCAGAACAGCATTACAATTTATTCTCAAATCCACCCTTCTCATCTCCCCGACAAAACAAAGTCCGTTAGAAAGTTAACAAACAGTTAATGGGAGCAAACAGAGAGTTAGTTGATCTGACTCGCAGTTGAAAACTAGTTTCAAACAAGTCTTCAGTTATCTAGGCTAGATTCTAGCCGTTTCCCATAAACAGGGAGCTGGGTAAAAGTTTTTTTGCAATGAAGCTAAAAAACTGAGGATCGGGGAAGGAAGGTATTGTTTCTAAGGAGACAGAAAAAGATCCTTCGACCGCCATGTTTGGCGCTGTGTTCAGCTTGGAAACTTTCAGTCTAGGTGAGTTGGAAAGCTTTGGAAGTGGATTACTAGCTCTACAGGTCGAAATTAACAACACAAGTTTCAGTTATTCATTGGTCTGGTAATTGATGGTGGAAAATTTTTCAGCGAAGTTTTCTTGTTGAATGCAATCATATATTCTTTTCCAGTTACTATTTAAAATGAACTGACCTTTATGATATTTGTCAATTGTTCGGCTACACTAAATGGACTTTTTTCGTATTGCAAAGCTCGAAGTAAATTGAAAGGGATTGGGTGTAAGTTTGTAACTGCTACCGCTCTTCGCCTGACCGATTTAGGCAAGGTCATGGAGTAAATATTGAGTTTGGGTTTTCAAGCAGTTTTCCACCTCATAGGTACAAAATCTCTGCACTCTTACCCACGGATAGTCCATAATTGCTGTAATTAAGGCACGTAGACCGAATCGTTCTTGACTAGCTTTTGTCTGGTCTCTCTAGCCATATAATAGCTATGCATTGTTGACCTAACACAAAGAATCGCCCGAAGGCTTTGAATTGACCCGTTTCTTTGCTGAACAGTCTTTCATACAATTTCCTGACTGTGCTCTACACGCCTATCCATGTTTGATAATTAAACTGTCTGGTGTGCTTCCTTTGCCTGATGCTTCGAAACAACAAAAGAACTATCCGCAAGTTTATTATTAAACAAGAAAGGAAAATTGATCAATTTTGATAAGCACGAGCATTTAAAACGTTAGAAAATAGAAGAAGGAAAATAACTTGGACCATTAGGCATTATGGAGATCAAACAATCGACTATCCTTTGGAAAAATATGTTAATCGATTTGGAATCTTAATTGTTTCCCCGCCTTTATACCTAAGTTGTAGCAGAAAAAATGCAAAGTCGCGCACGCAACGATACTAGGCAATAGCGAAACAAGACAAATGTGCTTACTTTGTACACTCAAGTGCCTCATACTAATAGTCGTACCGGTGATACAGCTAATCCGAAAACAGATTTTATGGCCTGCTACTCTGGTGTTTACGGTTTTGTGACAGCATCGTGAATATACAGTAAATTATCGGTACATCAGGTGTGGCCAAGTCCGACTGACACCTGTATGGATCAAGCGACTTGGCTTGAATATAAACGCGAGCTCCGATCGGTGAGTTCGATTGTAATTTATTGTGGAATTCAACATAACAAATTTATGCCAAACTGAGTTAGTTAGGAAGAAAGGGTGACTTTAAATAGTAAACTAAGCGTAAGACTTCTATTGACAGCATTGATTGTATTTGTGATATTTTCAAAACCGCCTACCCGCACGCTGTATTGCATCCGTGTCCGAGTCTGATGATGAGATTGAAAGCAATCCGAGATTGTCAGTGCTTCGAAGTTAGTCTAATTAAGTTTGATAGAACGCGTAATAGTCATGGATGGATTGGATTAGTGTGTGCACCTACATGCGTTAGAACTACAACCCTTGCTCCAGTACACTGATGATCATTCATTCCATCTTGATAACGGTTGCAGGATTTTAATGTAGTATCAGACTTGAGACAATTGAGAGCATATATATTTAATATTGTTTAACAAATGGTTACCGTTTAGAATCATGTTCATTGATAAACAGAAATCGTTGTGATTCAAACCAACTTCAGATTCAGTTTTTCGCAAGACAGAGCAAAGCAGTCGTATATTTAACTAGGAAACACAATTTTTTTTGGCAAGAAAATCATTTGTGATGTTAACTGATAGTTCAAAAGATATTTCATTGCGAAAACCTAAAAATAATTTTGCCTCTGGTGCTGCTTTTGGACACAATTTTTTTCTGTTTTGTTTTATCAATATCTCATTATTGCTTTTAGATTATCTAGATTTTTTTATGACTCATCGATATTGCGAAGTTGAAACGTTTTATTTCGTTTACACATGGGCGATTTCCATGATAGACAAGAGGCATTCTCAAAACTTTTACCTTAAAGAGCCCATCAAAATTGCGTTTGGGGCTTCAGATCGTAATGGTTCTTATTATTACTTCTTTCATTTCAAGATAATAATCTGGTTTTGTTGCATTCAATTTCTAAAAGCATCATTATGTAATACAAATTGAAACAACCTATGATTTCCAGCATTGCACACAACATAATGAATGGGGCCTTGTTACTCAAAGAATGCCTCATTACCATACGAACAAAAACCGGCATGATTCTGGCGCCTCATGGTCGTATGACGAATTATTACCAGCTCAGACCCTATAATTATCGTTTTCAAAAGTATATTTATTGTCTCGATCTTTTCTCTCTGCTGCGTAAGGTATTGTTTTCATATTTTGCATTCCAGTAGACCTTAATCTCCTAATAAAAGCTATGAGAACCCGGTAGTTAGCTACATATATGGGTCATATATAGTATACGTGAACTAATTTTAGTCTTGTGAATAGTTTGATGAGAAATGTTATTCGTTTTATCCTCCAACTTATAAAATTAGAAAGTCCAAGAGCTCCACTGCTCCTTGACAAAAGGCTCTGGATGGAGCCTGAAAGCTTGGACTTTCTAATTTTATAAGTTGGAGGATAAAACGAATAACATTTCTCATCATTCTATGTCCCAACTAAAGAATCTCCACTTTGTTATTGTGAATAGTTGCTCACGAAAGCACTAAAGGTTTTCAGTTCCAAATGTCTGACTGTGTTTGTGTATCATCTTTGTAACGAATTTACCAGCTGTTTCAGTTTGTTTTCACTTCGAACAATGTGCTATTTTTCAAGTTCAGAAAAGTTAAAGCTAATTCAGTTTTTCTCCTGCAAAGTTCTTTTTTCGCAAAAGTGGAAAAGGAGGTTAAATGACAAACCTGTGTTCATAGAATATGGGCCAACTAGCACATTATTTTAATTAGCAAACGCGTTGACACTGTTTCAACTTGTTATTAATTGTTGTTCATGGTTGCTATAGCTTGTTCATTAATATTAGATACGCCCCTTTTGTCTCAAATACGTGTTCTCTAAATTGCACATATAACCCTTCTTAAGAATGGTTGTCCGCGCCCAGTAGCCGAAACAAACACACTTTGTGCTTTGTAGGAATATTGCTTTACCGCAAAACACGTTTGCGAATTGATAAACTTACTGAACCTCGATTCTATCCACTAGCTCTGGACAAAGCTACCACAAAATATTTTCGTATGAGAGAATGAGCAAAAAAACCATTAAGGGAACACATGACGCGGTTCGAATGAGAAGGCCTTAGGATATAAACTACAAGGGCTTAGCGTACTCATAACAATAACACCGACATCTACAAGCAGCTTTCCATCGACTGAAGGCGCCAATGAATCTGGAAATACATTTAAGATCAATATACGACTCTGTCCTGCACATTCACTACAGCAATCACTACTCAAACAACCAAAATTTGTAGACCTAACGAACACCTTTAACACTCCTAAGGAATTTAAGGAGGCTCGAATAGGTCGTTTATCAGATTTTGCAGTTGCCAACTGGTCAGTCATTACTCGACATTAGTTTTAACAA
Organism: Parazoanthus swiftii; assembly: GCA_025403585.1. Taxonomy (NCBI): domain Eukaryota; kingdom Metazoa; phylum Cnidaria; class Anthozoa; order Zoantharia; family Parazoanthidae; genus Parazoanthus; species Parazoanthus swiftii. The sequence continues at coordinate 5,534 of JAOBYE010725754.1, read as the reverse complement.
AACAAATGACTTTTCTATGATGCAATGATATTCAGCAACTGTCTCTTAAACAAATTATGACGATGTGTCTAAACTGTTACCGCATAGTTCTTTTTCACAATAGCTTCAAAATAGACGATTTTCGTTTATTTTTAATTTCTTTTGTTTAGAAGTTAGGCTTTACTCACAGGCTTTCAATACAACCAAAATCCACTGACGTAAACATTATTATAAAGAATTTTGTATACAACCATATGATGTCACTTCCACAATTGTTTTACAAATAACATTCGGTGTTAAATGTTCCGTATAACGGCAAAACTATACGTATTTGTTCGCGTTGACTACCATCAATGACGCCTGAGTGTGCAGTAGACATAGCACCTAGAACAAGCCAGAATGATTAATGTAGCCTCGCTTAACCTCCACTGCATATCTCAGGGGCATTAAAAGATTGAACTAGCAGAAGTTGGAACAGGCAGTTTAATAAATGAAGGTTCTTTGAGGGTTAGAGATTCTCTTGCAGACAGAGCAAAACTGTGATAAAATAGCGTCAGAATTGAGGCAAATAGACGTCGCCTCATTTTGAAACCCCTGTTATCTTAAATCTCGCGATTGCAGCCATAAATATGGTGTTATTGAATCTGATTTTTTTTTGAAAGTAAGTTTAGTTACTGTTGATCATGGTAAAGTAGCTTTGTATTGTGATTGGACTAAATAGGTCTATGTGGCAAGCTTGATGGTGGGACAAATTATAACAGATTCAGTAACAAACAAACAAATAAATAAATAGGCAAACAAATAAATAGTGAAGCAGACAAAGAATGAAATAGACAAACAGATTGACAGAAGAGGGCATGTAGAGCAATACAACACAGAAACGCACAGGATAGAGCAAACAGACATACTGAATGAATGACACACACACAGGGAGAGAGAGAGAGAGAGAGACAGACAGACAGACAGACAGACAGAGACAGACAGACAGACAGACAGACAGACAGACAAACAGACAAATGGACTGAAAGAACCGAAACCATCAAACGGACTGACTTGCTGATTGAGAGAAACACAAAGACAGACAGACAGTCAGGCAGGCAATCTGACTGTAGCTAAAAGCCCGATATATCTTGCAGGTTAAAAGTAACCAGCCATGCATACCGCATATTGTTTGTGGTTAGTTTGAACAACAAAAGATCGATTTTGTTTATAGTAAACAATGCATATATTTAGTTACAAAATACGGGCTATGAACCATGCTGAATAACTAATTATTACAAAGGTATGTTGGGAAGGAATTTCAGACACTCGTAAACCCGTTCAGTTTTAGAAATACCTCTAACCCTTTCTGGGATGTGATTGGTGCGAACTCGCTCTCACTTGGAACCAATATGAACCACTATCCTGCCGTCTCTAAAGTTAAGGTGAAGTTGATTTTTAAATGTTTTCTTCTCAGACGAAAAGCAATGGTGCTATTATTATCATCGTTAAAGGTCAGGTATTACTCAGAGCGCAACGCGTGGTGTGCCTGCAAGTAGCAACTAAATTCGATATGGCAAGCAGAGAACGATTAAAAGAGAAGTTGAGCATATCCAGTCTTTTAGGTAGCTGAGCTGCATTTTTTAAATTCACAGAAAAAAATACATAATGTGGGATGCAGTTTGCAAAAAGTTAGCTCGAGCCTGATATATTAACCGCTGGAATCCTGCCTGCATGGAATACGTAATTTCGCCAAAGCTCTACTGCATGCGGTCAGACACTATGTCCTGTACCGTATAGATTTTGATATGGAAGCTAAACCCTGAAACAATTGCAACTTTTAAAATGAAATTGGTTTGTGAGCGGTCGAAACTCCTTTGTCTGTGTAATGATAGAAACTTGATACTTTCAGTTTGAAGAGGAAGTTAGTTGTGTTTTAATTACTTGTATTGAAATAGTTTGAGTATTTTAAAACTCGTTTGCAGTGTCTGTATACATTAATTGACATTTAATGTTTTATGAAATCAATACAAACTCACTTTTTTCTTCGTTTGATTGTAGTAGACTTCAGCCGTTGTACTGAAGATTTAATGTTAACCGATAATATTGCAGTAGAAACGATTAACGGTCAGGAATGTTCTCTCAAACTGAGAATGACGTCAAATCATAATGGTTAGAACGGCAAGACATATCAATTCCAACTGTGTCAAACTTTCAAATATGCTGAGTGCGCTTATGTCAAATAAATCATCTCCCAGCGGTAACATACCTTTTGCTGATATCTGACTTTTCCCGAATGAGTTGACATATCTGTCCGATATATTTTCGATCATCAAATCTGTGAAAACTCTTAAATTTTGAATTAAATTTTGTTTGAGAAATAATCAACATAGATGAAAATGATGTATGGTCGTTATACGAGTTTTCGACAACTGGTTCAAAGGTTATAGGAAATTCTCGTCTCAGGTTATTGTTGGGCAACGGTTTATCACATAATCTTATGGTGTTTCAACTTCTTCAAACTATAGTCTGTACATTTCCTGAAAAAGATGAAAACCAACACAAACCTTAGTAAGAAACCTTTTTAATGAATTGAAAAGTGTAATTATATTTTATTCCACAAGTATTAATATTATGAATATTTAATACTGTGCCGTGCCAAATGTTAGTATGAACCCGAGTACAAAAACTTAGATATACGTTCTATCATGCGTTATGCGCAAAGTTGTTACTTCGACAAAAACAAACTTGATCTGGCGTTGCACCAGCTAGGTGACTCTGACAATGAGATTTCTTATTAATCACAATAGAACCGGTCGCCAAAGGAAGCCCTATCCTAAAATTCACAATACTAAAATTAGCATTGATTCAATAAAGACGAAGATTAGAAGAGTTTTCGAAAGCAACGAAGGCTAAAATTGTGTTTATTTTTTCTATGAAAACACAATAATCCTTTAGATTCTTAAAAACTAAAGCTATACCTTCCAATATAACAAAACGAGCATTTAGCGGACTCATTTCTAACTTGTATGTGTAAAAACGCGTCAAATAGTTGTAGATCTGACGGGTAGCTATGCTAGAAAAGCAAAAAAAGCCTTTAAGTTGTTAGTCTAACAACTACAGACATGTAGAGTTTTAAAACATTATATGTTTTTATACTGTAATACATATAATGATGCTTATTAAACTATCAGTGTTATGTTATTATACCTATTTAGACAGTATATTCTAACAGGTTAAACGTTTGTTTGATGTGGCTATAAGAAGAAGTGTGTAGTAATATTTTCAATTCCTTCAATTGACCAGTTTATACTTCTTTGTAAATATCCAAAACAAGTTGTGTGTTTTAAGCTCATCCTAATTTTTAATTCGCATAATCACTTTCTTATCAACTGTTTTGATGGTGTATTTAGAAACACTCCCCAATATATTTATCTTATATTCATATTCATATTCAGATTTGATTATTGATATTTTATTTCATTACAAGATAAATAATCTTCTATTAGCCTAGCAGTTACAACTAGACAGGCCAATGGCAATGGATTACTGAAATAACAGTTCATTGAACATAAAGGAAAGAACGAGAAAATGAATACAACATATGACTAATGTATATTCAAGTATAGATATATTTGAGTTTTTAAGCAATATATTTTCAGGGCACAAATTAAGCTGTTTTTTTCGACTATGCATGATGTAGGATTCTAAGAAAAATATGACTTAATTAAGACACATAATCAGGGGAAAATTGTATAACTCTGTCGATCCCAAAATAGCTTTCTTTATTCTGTAACATAAACAAGAGTGATTTTTGAATCTTTTTCTTGCAATATGAATTTAGAACTATTCCTAGTAGAAGTAGGAATTGAATTCCATAGTCTTGCACCAACCCTAGAGAAAGAATTTAAAGTTCAGTCTTGCTGACTGAGTGTATGGTTTGTTAGCAGCCCAACACTGCATCCCTCTCCCGCGATAGTGCCAAACAAATGCACTCAAAGTATGAAAAGAAGTTAAAAGAGGAGGCGCGTATGGCCTCATGATCATCTACTCAGCTGCTGGTTAACGAAGGCCGCATTCTGAAGGCGGTTTTGTGCAGCCTTCCTTAGCTAGTTTGTTCTTAGTTCAAACACAAGGTGGCAACTTACTGTCTCGCTATGCTTGTTTTCAACAAATTATACTTAAAGAATATTGATCCACACAACTTCATCTTCTACAAAATAGTTCATATAGTGCGTATGCTGTGATTGGCCAAAAACCCAAGTGATACGAGAGTGTGTCACTCGGGTTTAAATTCAGATTCTGAGACCGTATTCTCGCAACCTCCACTATATTACGTGGAAAACCATTCATATTTTAACCAAAATTCAACCATCTACTACTACCTCTTGTTGAAGAATCAAACTACTTCTTACTTGCACTTAAATCTTCTTTGGGCCCCGTTATATTGATAAATGATTTAGAAAAATACTTGTGCCATGGCAACTTTCACTTTTAAGCGTTTTTACTCTGAGCGTTTGGAAACAAATAAATGATTTTGGAACGAGAGGGATCCGTGACTTGCCACCATCTTCAACATGCTTAATCAAGTCTTGAGGTTTTTCCCATAGCTTCGCCATGCGCAATCTTGAAAACCGCAGCAAAATTTTTTCGGATAATGGTTTTACTGCAAGGCAGACTTTTGCCTGAATTATTTGCAGTGATTGTTGGTTGTGTATATCCAAGTTGTCGTGCCGTGCAATGCAAATATTACGCAATCATATCGTGATAACAGCCCCCTTGACTGAAAACCCTGCCAATCTATTCTACTTTTCTAACAATGCAAAGTTTGGGTTGTTGATTGCCACAAGCTGCTAACCTTTTGATATTCATATAAGAACTGTTATTATGATAACCAGCATTAACATCTCCAACAGTGTCGGCACTTTTCTAGCAGGCCGGTTTTTGTTTGGTTTTGTCTACCAGACACACAATTCGGCAACCTTTTACAGCCGGCTTTCAATGCTTACAAAGTTATAAGTTTTTAACATAGGTTGAATTTCTCGTGGTTGAAGCACGAAAAGAAACTTCTTTCTATGAATTCTAAAAGTCCTAGAACCGGGTCGCTGACAGACCGGGTCACTGACAGACCGGGTCACTGACACAGAACCACTGATGGTCTTGTCGAGGCTGTTCAGCATTAGCTTAGGATATCACATTTTTCAACAAATATACACTCAGTTTTCGTCAAAACGTACGCGTTTTGTGTATTTTTTCTGAAGTATAATGGGTTCGATCGAATCATGTGGACCACCTCTGGGGATCCACCACAGGGGGAGAGATGCACCCGCAGGGCTCGGACCCCCTCCCACCTCTCACCCATGCCAACAGTGTTTACGGTACCAGTCGTGCAGGAACAGTCATAAATATCTTAGCTGAAAATTGCATTATTTTGCTCAGCGATTTCGAGTTGATTATAGTGTAGTACTTTCTCTATAGGAATAACTTTTTTGCTGCGGTGGGGCCGTGGGCCTTTTATCGTAAGGGACCTTAAGTGACAGGGCTGTGGGAATTTTATCGTTAGGGGCTTGAAGTTG
>JAOBYE010725743.1:0-10251 GCA_025403585.1 Parazoanthus swiftii | reverse complement strand
CTCAGACACGGATGGCTGTTGTCCGTGTACACTATTGTCCGTTATCCCTCAAGCCGTACACGTCAACCCTCAGACACGGATGGCTGTTGTCCGTGTACACTATTGTCCGTCATCCCTCCAGCCGTACACGTCCACTCTCAGACACGGATGGCTGTTGTCCGTGTACACTATTGTCCGTTATCCCTCAAGCCGTACACGTCAACCCTCAGACACGGATGGCTGTTGTCCGTGTACACTATTGTCCGTTATCCCTCCAGCCGTACACGTCCACTCTCAGACACGGGTGGTTGTTGTCCGTGTAGACTATTGTCCGTTATCCCTCCAGCCGTACACGTCCACTCTCAGACACGGGTGGTTGTTGTCCGTGTAGACTATTATCCGTTATCACTCCTGCCGTACACGTCCACTCTCAGACACGGATGGCTGTGCCTTGCCGTTGGAACAAAGCGGATAAATCGAAGACTGATTGCATTTGAAAGAAAATTCTTCACAACGGAGTTTTTGTCAGAGTTGCCGTTAAATTCCTGAAAAAATAATATGCATAACATACATTATTTTTCATAAGAACCAAACACGTTTGGCGAGGCTCGATGTTTGTGGCAAATCCAGCGTCTTTTAATTAAAAGTTTGTTCTTATTCTACGTAAAATTTCTATTAGCCAAATCTATGGTTGGTTCAAGTTTGCTCGAAGATTCGCTCAAATTGAGTTTGATATGATCAGAAATCTCTGACACTTCGGTCAATCAGCTAAATTCAATCGATATATTGTTAATACACTTATAAACGTTGAAGTCATCCCATCTTAAAACACCCTGGCCCATGTGTTCGATATGGCTAAGCTTGACCTTAATTTGTTCGTAGCTTTTAGATAAATTTGAGCCTTGGTTATTATGTTATGTTTTACAGGTTGGTTTTGTACCTGCAAAAGTCACAGTAGCCTAAAATTACCGATTCTCACGCAATAAAATCCAGATGTAGAAACGTAGAAACGGACGTTGAAATCGTATGCAACAACGACAGATGTAAGAGCAAACATCTAACGTAAGGGTTTAAATTGAACTGACTCCTCATATTTGTTATTTCAAACTAATACAGTACAATACAATGATTTTTATTAGTACTAGTAGTTACAATGTTTGAGAAAATGAAAAAGGAAAATATAACTGGATATATAGTACAAGCTAACTGTAGTAGCCAGAGGCTAGTCGGAGACAGTTAGTTGATTTATGTTTGTTGCAAAAGAAAGGTCAAGAGAAAATTAAGTAAATATGAATAGAGAAAATAAAACGCGTAAACACTAATGAAATAATTCGGCATCTTACACAACAATCAAACGGTCACAGATTCTTGAAAGCATAGAATACAATGGTTACAAATTAAATACAGAAGAAATGGCAACTGAATAACATACAATGGCAAGTGTTTGGACAAAGGAAGAACAAATAAGTTAATGTTACGTTAGTTCGCATCAAGCTTAGTGTATGTTTCCAGCAATTGACTTTTCAATTTCCTTTTGAACGTGTCTTTTTCAAGTTGTTTTGTATGTTGGTCAATTGAATTCCATACTTTTGAACCTGTAAATCTTATGTTAAACTTTCCATAATTAGTTCTTATTCGCATCTTATTCCCATCTTCAATCGCCGTTTGTATTTTGTCAGTAATTGATAAAATTGCTAATAATGTTGAATGTTTTGATCTGAATCCAAACTGTCTGCTAAAAAGATTACTATGAGTTGATTAACCTTTTAAAAACAATTTTTTCAAAAATCCTGATAAATATTGACAATAAAGAAATTGGGCGGTAATTATTGACATTAATTTGAGATCCCTTTTTGAATACGGGAATAACGGTAGCTAGTTTAAAATACTTTGGAACGACACCCTTTGAAAGAGAAAGATTAAAAATTGTTTCAAATGGTTTTGATACAAGACTTTTGAGCAGCTTTAAGATTTTGGTTGGGATGCTGTAAGGCCCCGTGGCTTTAATAGCATTTAGTTTTCCTATTTCTTCTTCTATTTCCTCGGATGTTGAATGGCTCATATAGATATTATCTACCAGCTTTGGTGGCATAAAAGTCATTGGAGACATATCCACCGGGGAGACTGATGAACCAAGTTGTTACCTATATTTGCAAAACAATTGTTGAATGTGTTGGCAATTGATTTACTATCGGCTAATTCAGCACCATTTATCAGTAGTTTAGAAGGTAGGCTATTAATCATTGGTTTTAGGAAAATTATCTTCTTTATTCCTCTCCGGACATTTTTAATATTTGTCTTATTTGCATTGAAGTATTTGTTGTAGTAATCTAATTTGCTAGTCTTAATTAATGTCTTCAATTTGTTTCTGTACAACTTAAACTTATTGTGATAATACAATGATCTGGTTCTAATATATTTCTTGTATATATTTTTTTATTTTCAGAGAGTTCCTTATGGCCGGGGTTATCCAGGGTTTAGATTTCAACTTAATATCTTTCTTGCTCATCTCCTTGATTGAGATGTGTTTATCTATAATGCCAGTGAGTTAGTTTCGACTGAAAGGTATCAAACGCTGAATCGACATCATTGAAGTTGGTAAGTTCAGTTAGCCAGTTTATACTTTAATATAGTCAAGAAGATTTGTCTCATTGAAATTTGAGTAATCTCTTTTGTACATCTTGCAGTTTTTTGGGAGTGCTGAAAATTTGTTAACAATAAGAAAATTTGAAAGGTGATCAGTTAGATCATAGATTATATTGCTACTTATAATATGGCGAATAATTGAGTTAAAAAATATGTTTGCTATGAGGGTGGCAGAATAATGAGTTATACGGGTAGGTTTTAGTATATGAGGATTAAAAAAGAACAACCCCATAGTATTAAGAAACTCTTAAGTGGCTGAGTGGGAGTCTGAGTTAAGTAAGTTTAGATTAAAATCTCCCATAACGACGCAATAATTGCGTTTAGAGAATCCATAAATGCATCGAGATTACTATGAGGATGTCTGTAAACGACACCACAAGATTATGATGGAGATCACTCTGAGGTCCTCTGAATAATCCCACAGAGATTCGTAATCATCTGTAGAATCAGAAAGTTCGTTTCTTCTAGTATAATTTAGTTTGTTGGAAACGTAGAATCCTGTACCTCCGGCATTAGATAAACTCGGCTGTGAAACAAAGTCAAAACCAGGAATTGTAACGTTACACAAAGATTCCGTGGAGCCATTGAATTAAGTTTCTGTCAGCCCAATCAAAGAAAAAGTGTGATTTAGTTCTGTTTGCATTTGTATGAAGTTATCAAAATTTGCATTCAAACTTCTAATATTCAAATGGAGAACTGAAAAGTGGTTACTGGAAGTGCATTTTGTAATGCAGATGATGTAGAGCAAATACTGTTTGTAGAACCGGTTATAGGAAACAAAATGAATTGAAAATTTTGAAACTATAGTTATTTTCTAAATTTTAAATAAATGTTACATATGTTTTTAAAAAACTAACAAGGAAATAAATAAGTCGTTCTTGGTGGCTCTTTAGTTCTATAACATATAGCACGTCTGCAAGAAATTATTTCAAACAAGACAGTTTCCAGATTCTTTAACTTAACTCAACTTGCCGATGCATGAGTTGTCTGACAACAGCTTGCCAAGAAGTGTGTTCATACTAAATGTGTTTGCAAGTAATTATGCGTAAACGAGACTCACCCTGTCATTACCGTTTTCCTGATAAGTGTTCCACGACACACCGTCAGTGGATACCGCGAGTTCGTACCTGGTGGTCCATACATTATTATTTTTACTCCCCTGTGTAGCCACTCCACAGACCAAGTACACTGTCCCAAGGTCAACTTGCAGGTAATTGTTGGGGGAAATGGAGGAGCTGCTTGTACACCAAGCAAACGGGAAATGGTTCAGTCTTCCGCTTTTAGCTACGTATCGGTTACCAGCGTTTGACGACGCGGTAAAACTCGAATCAGGCAACCTTCCACCAGAGGCTGCTCCCAAAGAGGGGGCATCGGAGCAGGCTGGGGTGAAATATGAAATGATAAGATTATAAGTCAATCTTTTTTGAGCTAAGAAGAATGATAGATTACTTAGACTGGAATTTACATAAATGTCTTCGGATAGACAGAGGAAAAGCCAGCCAGACGGACATTTGTCTAGATGTAATGTGATGAATGTTATACGATAATGTGCTCTACAAATATCCCAAGTAATACCTTCTGAGCGAAAGCCCTAGAAAGGAAAGGGCCCACACGGAGAAAGAGAAAAAATTCTCTGACCCCGGCGGGAATCGAACCCACGACCTCCGGAACAGATCACCGCTGCTCTACCAACTGAGCTACAAGGCCAGATGGGAGCTGGTCGTGGGTAATTAAGACGGTAATGAAGCGGCAGATGAACACGTAAGTGAGGGGGTAACCAGTAAGGTTTGGCTGCTGAGCACTAACAACCAGATATAATGTCAGGGCCGTAGCTAGCGTCAGGCAGGGAGGGCAAAGGCCCCCCCTAAATTTTGGACCGGAAGTTGATTTTATAGAATATTTTTTCAGTAGAATGTAGTGATATAAAGTGGGGCCACAACTAGCGTCAGGTGAGGAGGTCAAATGCCCTCCCTAAATTTTGGATCTAGCTACGGCCCTGAATGTGATGAATGTTATACGATAATGTGCTCTACAAATATCCCAAGTAATACTTTCTGAGCGAAAGCCCTAGAAAGGAAAGATTTGTCTAGTCTATTCGATTTTCATTTATTTACAGATGACTCCAATTTTGTTTGTTGCGACAAAGATTAATATTCCTAGAAAACCGTATTAAAGCAGAGCTACCAAATATTTACGGTTAGTCGTGTATAAACAAGTTTTCGCTTAAATTTGATAATTCAATTTTATCATATTTTATCCTCCCCAAAGAAAACTAAATAACAAAGTCAGAATTTCAATCATTGCTATCGATCTTTCGTGTGCCAACAGTATCAAATACTTAGGAATAATGACTGATACCAACTTCAAATGAAAACCACAAATTAAACATAATGCAAAAAGTTAAAAAAGAGTTTAGGGTTATTGTCCAAGATTGGACATTTCGTTGACGAAAGTTCAATTTTTCCCTTTTCTTTGATATATCCCTATGTATTATCGTACGGATTTATTTTATGGGGTAACACATTTGGCTCTACATGGAACCCAATATTCCTGCTTCAAAAGAGAATAATTCGTATATAACGGTTCCGATCATTAAAGAGCATACAAGTCAATTTATTCAAAAATTTTAGTTTAATTCAATTAAACTTAATTTAATTTAAATATCTGATCTATAGAAACAAATAAAGAAACAAATACAGAAACAGATACATCTAGCAGAACCACAGTTAAAATAAAACTTTGAAAGATATTCATCAATCATATACTAATGAAGTCCGTTAAAAGTCTACTCTATCACAGCATAATCCTAAAGATTTTATTTTACTCTTTTTTGTTAGTATTCAAAAAAATATATCTTGGTATTACTAAAGTAACTTAATATCACAATTTTTTTTCCTTTTTTCTATTTAAGGGTGTCTTTGTTTATGCCATCGTTGCCCTATTTTTCAAATTATTATCAAAACAAACAAACTGCCCGACTCGTGTAGCCACTGGGTTATTTTTGGCGGCTTATACCTAAATCAGTTACATCCTACATTTTTTTTCTTTTCTGAATCAAAAATGTATCTTTATCTTTTCCTTCAGTGTTCCTTCTTTCTAAATTTTATGAATACTAATGCAGCGCGTAGGCAACGGGGAGGGAGTGCGCGGGGTGCGTACGCACCCCCACCCCAACGGATCTCAAAAGGTCTGCACTTGGAGTTTAATATGACGATGAAAAAGCCCGAATAGGTTTATTGTAATAATTGCTGCTACCGTAAACCGAAACGGCTAAAAATAAAGGAAGCCGGCCATAAGTGTGTTTGTCCCAAAAATTTTGCTTTTAAGCAAAACTTGCACCCCTCCCCCCCCCCCCCAAAAAAAATTCCTTCTACGGGCCTGCTTATGTAATATTTTTGGAAACAATCGATACAAAGAAAGTTGTTGTTGTTGCAGGGCCGTAGCTAGGGCGTTTGCCCTCCCTACCTGACGCTAGTTATGGCCCCACTTTATGTCACTACATTCTATTGAAAAAATACTCTTTAAAATCAACTTCCGATCCAAAATTTATGGGGGGCATTTGCCCTCCCTGCCTGACGCTAGCTACGACCCAGTGTTGTTCCTGTTGTTGTTATTGTTATTGTTGTTGTTGTTGTTGTTGTTAAGTTACTTTCAATGCACGTTTTAGTCAACAAAATACCGAACATTAAACCGAAACATCTCGATTAGCAGGAAGGAGGAATTTAGCTTAACAGAAAGTTGAAACCGTTGATCGTTTCGAACTGTTAATCCGTTGTACCCAAGGAACAATTTTTATATTTGTTTTTGTGGATTTGGAAACGGGACTGAAAAGCCAAATACTGATGCAAAACAAGCAAGTAATAATATATACAGCTATCGTATATGTTTTATCCCAAACCACGCAAAATAAAATGACCGTACATACACTTCACACTGACAGTCACCGCTGCTTCAGAAGGTTTCAGTACAGAAACACTTGTGGCTGTGCATATATATGTCCCAGAGTCCTTCGTTGTCACTCTTCTTAAAACGAGGCTACCATTGAGCACTTCCGCTCTACCAACTGGCAGCTGACCTCCCGCTCGTCTCCAGGTGATGGTGGGGCGAGGATTACCCTGAGCCGAGCAGTTTATTCGTGATGTCTGCCCTACCTGCGCATTAAAGACCGAAGGGGGCCTGAGTACAAACTGCGGTGGAAACACAACGACCAACTGAGTGTGGGCCGCCTGTGTTCCCAGGAGGTTTGACGCATGGCAGGTGTAGTGTCCCGAGTCGCTTTTCTGTGCATTCCGCAGGCTCAGTTGTCCATTTGTGATCACGCTTCTTCCGATCGGTAACTGACCAAGAACCTTGGACCACATGACTTTGGGAGGAGGATTTCCAGTGACATCACATTGAGGAAGAAAAGCAATTTTTCCTCCTTCACTGTAAATTGGACCCGGTTTTAAGGAGACCTGAGGAGGCACTGTTGGAAATATAAGAAGGAAACTTTAAAAATATGTGGCAAACTTTAGACAACAGGTTTAAGAACTTAATAAATATATAAATAATTATATGAAAAGCCTCAAATCCTTCAAGGTTTGCACGGGGGCGGGGGTTGTTTTGCACATACGCCTCAGCTTCAGGGGAAAAACTCCGTGTTATGGCCTGGAATGGATGTACATAGGGCAAAAATATTGAAGCTACGACAATCCGTCAGTTTAGCCAGCTCACCGGGCGTTGATCTCCTCCAAATATTTCGAAAAGCCTTAACGACTGGTTCGAGAGAAACAGTGAGTTTGGGTCGCCCGATATTATCAACGCAGAATAATTACTGTTAACCAAGGAGCCTTTAATTAAATAGTTTTTATATAGGGATTCATGTATTTAATTGTATCAACTAATGTTTTATGCTTTTTTTCCTGACATTTGGAAAAACCAACGGCAGTCCGTTCAGCTCCTCCTTTGTAAATTTTTTGAAATTAGACAACCTCTGTTAGAGTTGTTTTGACAAAATCTAGGGTTGTGTTGATAGCTTTACAATTGCTCTTTGATTGCTACGAAAGGTCCTTGCCCTTGATAAGTTGAACATTTTTTTCTTTACCGAGGCTTAAGCGTGAGGTTACGTTTTCTTTGTCCGGACAAACCGCCGCTGAAAACTTTCAATAGGGGGAAAAATCACAACATCATTTATCATCAACCAGTGAAATGTGCGGTAAATTTAACCATACATCGATCACGTGCGCTACGGGCGACAAATGCTTGTTAACCATATTTGATTTGGCGAATTACATAAAAACACACGTTAGATCTGCTAAAATCCTTCCGATATAACAAAGGTTATTGAAGCATTTTGTAGTTCCATTGTTACACCATAACTTTAAGTTTGCAAGTAAAAGAGTAAACAAAAATGGTCATTGAAAATGATCATAAAAATGAAAAACGACGCTTTGAGTGCGGGCAAATGAAGTGTACGGTGAATATTCCTTTACCTTGCATTGCTGCAAGCGCAACAATCCAGTTTGGAACCCTCCCCTCTGAAGCTGTCTTACTACTTACCATGAACCACAAGGGACGACTTGGCTTGTGATACTCCAAGAATGTTTCTTGCTTCACACTGGTACTCGCCCGCGTCTCCAAGACGAACCTGGTTGAGTTTCAACCGTCCTGATGGACTCACTTTATTTCTGTTCTTTGGAAGAACACCGTTTACTTTTCTCCATAGAAGTACCGGCTTTGGATTTCCAATTGATGAGCACTGGAAAATGGCTGTAGAACTTTCATTCGCAGTCTGAGAAGATGGCGAGATTACAACGTTTGGCAAAGAAATAGATTCTCCCGGATCGCCTTTCAGTCCCGGCATTCCTTGCAGACCAACTTCACCTTTCTGTCCCTTTTTTCCAGGCCGTCCCATAAAACCTTGCGGTCCTATATCTCCTTTATCACCTTTTATGCCAGCTGGACCCATAATCCCTTGCTTCCCGGTACGTCCAGGTGGCCCCCGAGAACCAACCCTTGCGCGCCTTCCCGTTTTACCTTTCGGTCCCGTTTTACCTTTCGGTCCCCTTTTTCCTCGAGCTCCTTTTTCACCTTTGGGACCTGGCCTTCCTGGTGGACCACGAACACAAGACTGGGCTCTAATAGCACATCTTCGGATGCTCGTATCAGTGAAGGCCTTCATCTTTTTTAATAATTGTTCTTGAAGAGTATGTATAGATTCAGTCGAGTTACCGGCGAACGAGTTTTCGTCACGGCGTGTCCTCACTGACCGAGTTATGTCCTGTTTGTACATTTTTTCGCCTTCGGCAGCTGGAATCAAACATAGAAAGTCGTTTATAAGAGTGAGAACCAATAGTTCTAATATATCTATTAGAACTTTTGTAATATATCTATTAGAACTTGTTGTAACGCGCTTAGAACATTTTATGAATTATGCGCGCTATAAAACCTATTTTATTATTATTATTATTATTATTATTATTATATTACTAAGAACTCTGTTAGCAGGCACATTTCCTCATGTTAACTGTACACAGTTAAAAAAATGTCTTAGTATCTGAACTATAACTTGACCTTACATCTCAGTGCTAAAAGCTGATGTGCACACATTATCAGGAGGGTTAACAAGCGCAGGTGTCATTTAAGATATGTACCGTCTCTTTCTATGGAAAGAAGCGGATGGATACAATTAAGAAACATTCATTTTTCTAGTTTGCTATAAAACTGCTTGCTGGATTATCAGTTTTAATTGCGAAAATGTAAAATGAGATCGTAACATTTTCATCTCAAACAGTCCAGTTTCGTATACGTAGTTGCCGCTGATTACAATGACTGCAGGCTCGTTTACTCAGCGTTAGCCTCGACTTAGTTTTGTTTATACATAATTAGTTTTTTTTAATATCATGTCCAGGCTAACGCTGAGGAAACGAGTATGCAGTCATTGTCATCAGCGGCAACTACGATCATGAAACAGGACTATTACACATGATTGTGGCAAACACCCGTACATTTTCTAATAAGATATGGTTCCCTAAAGTCTGAGTCACATTGCCGAACTATGTCGACTGCAATTGTACAAAATTTAATCAATTTCTAATGACCATATTTTGAGCAAACATGGCAAAAATGATATTTCAGTGTTGTTTTAGAACTGCGTTGCCATGAAAGCGAACAAGTTTTCGTTACCATGCCAAAAACCTAAGTTTCTCTTACATTTTTTCTGCTAATTTTGGGTTTCAGAGCTATTACATTTCTCACAAAACATCCTTATGAATGATGATTACTCAGAAACTGTCATTTCTATGTTCAGCCACCTTAATACACACCATTTTTATGAGAATCAGTTTAGTTCTGAAAACATGATAAAACAGATGAAAAAAATTGCCAAAATTTTTGAAATAAAGTTGTAGTTTCGTTTCAGTATCGTTTTTCTTAAATAGAAAGACGTTTCTATTACCAGTTCTTTGCAAAAATGCTATAAAGCCAAATCTAGCTTACTGCAGGCACTTTCTTTGTTGTTAGCGCCAAGAAAATGGAAGAAAAGCACATGAAGCCTCTCCAAAACATAATGAAATTAAGAAAATGTTCAGAACATTCACATCGGAAATGTCATAACAATTTTGAACTTTCAAGAATATACTTTAACCC
>JAOBYE010725732.1:0-10251 GCA_025403585.1 Parazoanthus swiftii | reverse complement strand
CTGCGCTAGGTTTTATGATTTTAGTGCATTTCTAGCGATTTCAGAAACGCAATTTTCAAAAAACGCTCGCGCCTACGTCGCTCATGGGCCTACAAAATTTTCAGATCCTGGCTACACCACTGTTTCCGACTTCTGTTTTTTTTTACCAAAATTTTCTGAATTCTGTCTTGTTGTTACCACGGATTTCTCACTCCAGTTTTTTGTTCTGACCACGATTTTGCATCTTCTCTGTTTTTTTCTTCGACGTCAGATGCGTCATACAGATGAATTTGGAGTCACTGGTCGCCTGCCATTTTGAAGAAAAGTGAATGTATGCCAGTCAGTCAAGGCGGGGTACCAAAAGTTAAGAGGTAGATGAGTTATTAAGAATACAACCAGTTAAGACATGTTTCATATCAGCGATACGTAGCTTGGCGGCCAGTCTCCAAATATGTTTTTACTTGAGAGTTTATATACTTCTGCGATAGAAGTAAAGCCAGTATCGGTAGCTTGATTCACTTCCCAAAAGTCCAAACCAATGGTAATGCTGGAAAATAACGTCCATACAACAGAATGACGCAGTTCCAATCTGTCTTGGTCTTCAAAGACTATTGCTGGCAGCATCTTTTTTGAAAACGTAAGTTACTGTGTATTTACCACGTTGCCAAATTCCCATGTGAAGTCGTCTGGGAACCAATCTACAATAGCTTTTAAAAATGGACTGAAAGAAGTAGCCTCGTCAAAGTCTATTTGCATATTGAATCCTCTAATGCAACATTCTGCACAAAAAGGCGTCAGTAATATAAGGTACAGCCAACTGAAAGAAAAAGTGAAAAAATAATTTGAATAAATCAGTTTGTCTTTACAAATATACCTACACAGTCGCATTTCAATCGTCACACGCTTGTTTACCCCAAAATAAAGTAGGAATACCGTGGCCAGAAAAAACCCGTGGTCAGAAAATTGGAAACACGTGTTCAGAACAAAATCACAAGTCGGAAATCCATAAACAGAAAAAAGGAAGTCGGAATGGCGTGTTCAGAACAAAATCAAAAGTCGGAAACCAATTAGGTCAGAAAAAATTGAAGTATGAAAGGCCTGTTCAGAACAAAATCATTAGTCAGAAGAATAGGAAGCCGGAAATTACTGGTCATAAAAAGTCATACAGGTCATAAATACGAGCTCAGAACAAAATTTAGTTCAGTTCTGGCCCCGTCTCTTCGCCGCGCGCGCACCCAAGGCCCACGCTTTAGCGTGGATTAAATAGGATTAAAAATTAGGTGAAGTTGGCTTCGACTGAACTAATTCTGTATTCGTCTAGCAATTCGACGAAGTTTAACGAACCCACCTTCTAGAGCCCCACCGCTCCCCCCCCCCCTTCCCCATACACACACGTGCGCGCGCGCACGCCTGTGCCGATGATCATGAGGTACAGCGGATGAACAGGAGGGGCAAAAATATTGCATTGCTAGAAGCAAATATTAATATGGCGCAGTTGGAAGAAGGTCAAGAATCTGTGGATTTCCCGCAGGTAATCCTGGATAAAATTGAGAAAAATGTGGAAGAACTGGAAGACAAGAAGAAGCACTTGCAAGACTTGAAAAGTGAAAAGCGAGTAATTAAGAAATATATCGAGAGTCTAGAAGAGAAAATGGAGGACTCGAGCTCGGGCGGTGACAGCGAGAAGGCTGCCAGTGACTCGCACGACGAGGTAGAAGAACTGGATGAGCTTCGTGAACGACTACAGCAGCTAAACAACAACAAAGAATCATTTCTTGACGAATGCAAAGAAATGCTTTTGCACTTGATGAGACAACTCGTGGATTGTAAAGACACGCGCCGAAAGGATGAATCAGTGGAAAACCAAATTATGACTCGCGCGTGGGAATGTTTTGTGGCAGCCCTGTTGAAACAACGGGATGATTTGAACGATATTGTCCACGTGGGAGCGGCCAACGACAAGGGGTTGGTGGTTATTCTGGTCGGAAAGAAGTCTGAAGAGCGTAGTTTCGCTGTTGATAGTGTTGTCCAAGTTAAGAGCACGAGATCGTTTGGTGGCACGAGTCAGACAGGAAGTGCTATCATCTTGCAACTCGTTGGATCGTGCGTCTATCACGGGACCAGGAAGGGAGCGCTCTACAGCAGTGAACGAAAAGCCTGTTTGACTGAAACCACTCGGGATCTGTTAGAGGCTTTGTCTGAAAAGCGAGACCACACGATAAACTGCCATTTTCGAGAAGACATTGAAGGACAATTACCCAGAGATCCGCAGGATGTCATTACCTTTCTTGCGAACTTTCGTGAGTACGCGCAAGGCCTGTGGTGATGCATGTGCGAAATAACTAATTTATATAAATTGAATGTCGAGATTACAAAGACACCAGGAGTTGAAACACAGTGGTATCAATTTTTACCGGACAGCTTCGAATTTATCATGTGCCTTTTGCATAAGTTTGCCTCTTGTGATATTTCTGTTTGATCAGAATGAATTTGAAATATATGGGTTGTCATCATCAATATAATTGAGGCAAGAGATACAACTCACAAAGCATGTGGCTCTAAAACATAATTTTACAATTCTTTGTCAAAACTTTTTTAATAGTGGGTATTTGTTGCACAGTAAATAGGCAAGTTTGCTTGTCAATGGCATATTATTACAACCCTTTATAATGCATGGCGAATATGATCAAACAAAATTTTAATGTCTTAGTTTTTTACCAACTGCATTTTTGCCAGCCTTCAAAGGATTAAGCACAACAAAAACAAATTTATATAGCAAATTCATAAATGTTATCTGAAAGGAACTGTGGGTTACTGGAAAGAAAAATCATTGAAAAATAAGCTGCCTCATTAGGAAGCTAAGACACAGAGTGATCTCATAAAGGCTAAGCCTTGCCCTCTTTTTTTTTCCAGACTAAAAAAATAAGCAGAGCATGTTAAAAAACATGGCTGACACAAGCACTAAAAAGATATTTTTTTGTATGGTTTTTTTATCTTTGAGCATGTTTTTTCCACAAATAAATAAAGAGCTTTATATGTTAATGACTGACGCTGGCTGATACCCTCAGCCTTCAGGTATAGGACTGCCCCATGTTCAAGGGTGTATCTGCTTGGGACATTCCAATCTTTCATGCAACTCTTGTTTTGAAAGAGAGCAGTTGTAAGTTTGTATGGCCCACTCACAAAAACAAGTACAGCCCTTGCTAAATGTGAGATGTGGATCATATGGCAGCAATAAGTATGGTGTTGTGATTAAATTATTTTATCATTCAGTGATGAGTTAAACAAAAGAAAACTAGGAAATATTTAGGGTTAACTGACCATAATTATAGAAAATTAAAACATTGAATTATAATAAGTTCGTTTTAAATTTTGTAAAGCTTGATAGTGTGTAGAGCTAGTTTTTTTTGAATTGGGAAATTGGGAAAAAAAATTACAAGTAATCATAATTGAGATTTACTAGCCATTAATACAATTAACATCCCTGTATAGAAACTGCATGTTCACATCAGTCAATTTGAATAGATTCATACATATATTGGATGTTTGGTGGGAATTTGGTCAGTGTAGGTTGAATCTTAGTTAGGTAACTATTTTGCTACTTTTCAGTACTTTAAGCCCATTTTTTCAATTGTTTTGTCAGAAACTACAAAATCTAGGGAGATGTGATACACTTTACACAGTTTAAGTGGTGTGTGACCTACAATGCTTGGATAGGCAATTCAATGTATCAAAACCTCATCCTGTCTGGTCAAGTAAATATGCTAAAAGAACCTTTACTAGTATTGTAGTAACTGATATTCATTGTGGGGCAAATTATGCTGGATGTTAATTAATACTTTAGAAAATAGATTTTTTTGCAGGAAGTTTCTACAATCCAGCATAAATTGTTTAACTGAGAGTAAAAAAAATAAAATAATTACTGTCACAATAAACGAACAAGACTTTATTGAAATAATTTATAATGGAATTGTTTTTCTGTTCCATTGTATTTTGGTCTGTGTAGTTGTTGGTCAATTCTGTGGGCCAAAAACTGGGAATAACAAATATTTTCATTCCTTTATACTTAATTAAACACATGGGTGAGTAAGAGATCTGACTTTTTCACCACAAACACGACCATCAGCCATGTGGGCAGCATTTTCTTGTTAGTTGGGGCATTAAACTTTAAAAAATATTTTTTAGAGAACTTGTGATATCTGTAAATCAATTGGTTATGAAAAAAGTGAAACTAAAACAGAAATTTTAGTTCTCGCTGCCAGTATGTAAAATTATTTTTTAAAAGTTACAATGTATTTCCCGAATGTTCTTCCTTTGCTTACTGTAAGCTTGTGCGCGGGCATTGGGAACGAGCAGAGTGCGTGCATGCGTGTTTCGTCTCTGCGCACATGCGCGATAACAATCGCCTTCTAGCGGATTTACACCTATTGGAACTTCCGGCAAACGGGGTCATGAAAAAGTTTTCGTATGTGTGAAAGAACAAGTCTGAACTGATGCTAGAACATCTACGCTTTTTCAGAAGATTTTGTTTAACTGTATTGCGAGTGGAAGATGTATTACTGAGTTGTTTTAAAGAGGTATCAAGTTTGTGATCATTCAAGTAGTACTTCATCATTTCATGGTCATTTTGTTGACAACTTGTGATCAATCGTGTACGTGAACATATTCATCCGGATCGCTGTTTTGATAATAGTCTGCTTGGACCAGCAGCTGCGCTGAGAATGTGCAGTTTGTCACAATAAACATTGGCGCACGAACAAAGAACAATGTCGAAGGTGATTTCAGAGATCATCAGTGTTGTGGTGTAGCGACTTTGTCACGAAACAATGGCCGAATTGGAAGACATAGAAGATGTATACGAGGTTTGTACTTACATGTAATCTTCTTGGTCGTAGTTAAACTTTATTACAGTAACTACTTATCGTATTCGTCTGTGAATTATCGTTCTACTACAAGTAACAACAGATCATGACTTACGTCGATGCCTTTCATATTATATAGTAATATACCGGTATGCCAACATGAATAGGTTTTTCTGTACTGAAGCCAAACTGTTCGTCCTCCCTTCAGTGCATTGTTTATAGTGCCACTCCTACTAAAACCGTCTTTCAGCCAAGAATTTAGAATTAACTCGTACTATATGTATGAGCTGTCAGTGCAATGTAATTAGTAAAGTGAAACGTACTGTTCAGTGTCAAGTCGATTTCGTTTAAGGTAGCCAAAATTAAGGGTGGAATTGGGAGTTTGTGTATAACTATAAGTTTTTGATTTATTAAATTGTGGAATTTTACAGTATCCACAATGCTAATAAGATTGATTCTGGAGTGTTCTCCATTGAGTGGTAGATATCCACTGTTGATGGTCATAATCAGTCACTTAAAATTGGTTGCCTGTAGTTGTTCATTTGCCTGACACTGCACTACTAAATAGACCACTTTCATAATATGCCCAATCAGCATGAACAAAACTTTGTTTTCAAGGTCAGGAAGGCAAATGTATGAGAACTTGACCTTGACTTGAAGTTATTGTTTATGGTCACTGAGGAAATTATGAAAGTAGTGGATTTTATCAGTGTCATCAATGTTTTAAGTCATGATCACATAAGCAGACATGTCCGTTCTCATGGATTAGCTGTGTGTTTCAAGGAATTAGAACCAACTTTTGGAAGAATGTGTCATTTCCCACAAAAAAGAGATCACACAGAAAAACCCAAGTTGCAGCAATAAAGAAATGTCAGTGGCAGCTAAAGTTTTTCAAGAAGTAACATCATTGACATTTTTTCTGGCCATGTGGGCCAGAGCATTGAAAAGTTTCAGTGGTCCCAAAGATTTTGGTGGTCTGGGGCCAGCACATAAGACCAACAAAGACAACTAATATAAAATTACTATATCTGATAACATTTTCCCGTAATAACTAATGTTCTTCTCAAAATTTGCAGGATTTTGAAATTTAAAATTGACGCAACAGGGTCAATGATATTTTACTAACTGTCTAGCGCTCTCAGGGTTTGAAGTTATGAAAACTAGTCTAAGACTTATAAATCTTTTTCTTATGTTATCATATTGATTTATTAGGGATGGCTTGAAAGACCAGCTGATGAGAATGCCAGTAGCAAAGGTTGGATAAAAAAGTCTTTCTCCAAGAAATGGAAGAAATCATACTATGTTTTGAGGAAGTATTCCTCCACAGAGCAGCCCTTTATGCAACGGTTTGACAAAGAAGAGGGCTGGAGAAGGCAAATGCCCAAAGGAACACTGGAGCTATATCCTAAATACAGAGTATACAAACGGCCAGATACAAAAGGAAAGCAACATGTATTTGAAGTTGGAAATGATGTTGAGACATTTGTGCTTTGTGCTGGGAGTGAGACGGTAATGGATCTGTGGTGCATACAGCTACAAATGCAGACAAAACTTAATCCAAGGGTGGCTGGTAATGTAACATTTTGGTGTATTATTATTATTATAATTATTATAATTATTATTATTTTATTATTATTATTATTATTATTATTATTATTATTATTCAAGTCAACTTGAGTCACCTGAGAACTGTACTCAGGAATCTCTTTGTAGTTTTTATGTTTTTATGCTTTGGTCTAATCTGCTTCTCTCTGCAAAGCAAAATCATAACACAGCGTCAAATATTAAACATGTAAAATCCAATAAGGTTGCACACACATGCCCTGAGAGTTGGGAAAACCAATCTTGTTTTGCATCTGGTGTGCTTGTTTCCATTTCAAGGTCAAATGAAACCACTCTAATGATTGACACAACAAAAAGGATAACAACTAAAAGTTGTCCAAGAAAAGAGCAGATTCTATGTTCAAGTGTTTTTCAGTGAATTCTATGTGAAAGGACTGTGCTTGTATATTGTGGTCAGGCCGGATATGATGCCTACTCCGGGCAACCATGAGCAATAAACCAGAATGGATATTTGAGAAAATGTTGATACATGTACTTGCCCTTTAAGCTTTTTGTGTGGCACTGTTGTAGGTAAAACTTTCCGAGTGAAAGCCAGCAACTCCAAACAGATGCAAAGAATTGGTGCAAAGGACCAGCAGTGCCTCATACATGTCTCCAAATGGGGTGTGACTTTGGCGCTGGAAAGAAGTCGTGCTGTAGTGGCCCAGTGGCCTCTAACAACTATTCGAACTTATGAGTCAGCAGACCATAATGAATTCACATTTGAGGCTGGCCGCCGTGCCCCCATGGGGCAGGGAAAGTATACTTTCCTCACAGCAGTTGGTGAAGACAATAAGCTGTTTGATGCCATTGATGAATATGCATCAGCCAGACTACATGGGAGTAGTATGCATGGTGACCACAGACCTGCCAGCAGTGGGAGCTTGAATGATGAGGAGATGAACAGGCTCTACGATCAGTTAAGGTTTAGTGTTGTCATTCCTTCAGGTAGGTCAGTTTCCCCAGCCGGCCCGCTTACACATGATATCAACAAAATAACAACAGTGTTTTGCTGCTCACAAACCTCAAAATAGTATGGGTCTGTTAGCCTTTGTAATATTTCATTATGGGTAACAATTATCAAAATTGTGATCCAGAAATGGGTTGTGGGAGATTATCAGTCTCCCAATCCCACTGGGGTCAGAGATTTTTTCTCTTTCTCCGTGTGGGCCCATTTCCTTTCTAGTAGGTATATATGTACAGTGTGTCAGCTTGCAGGTCTATGGACACCATTGTACAGTATCTGTTTATTAGTACTGAGCAGCCAAACTGTTAGGGTTATCCCCCCTTCTACGAGTTTGTTTGCCACTTGTCTTCATGATTTTAATTATCCAAGATCAGTTCTGATGTGGCCTTGTAGCTCAGTTGATGGGTTCAAACCCCTTCAGGGTCAGAGAATTTTTCTTATCTCCAATTCGGCTCATTTCCTTTCTAGGGTTATCGCTCAGTAGCAGGCCCACAGGCAGGGGGTGCATATGCACCCCCCCTCCCACGGATCCAAAAAGGTGCTCATTTGGAGGTTTTAAAAATACAGTGATGAAGAAGCCCGAACAGGTTTATCTGTAACAGTTAGCGTTACCATAAATCCAAATGACTAATTTAAAAAAAACCCATAAATTTGGCTTTTAAAAGTCCAAGTTTACGAAATTTGCACTCCCCCTGACAAAATTCCCACCTACGGGCCTGCTCAATAAAGACTGCTTGGGATATTTATACAGCCATAGCTATTAAAGTACATACAATATGCCTTGTCATCCCTGGACGACATCACACTGCTGCCAATTGTTGATGTTCCACCACTGTCATGTTTTAGCTCTGGACTTAAACAAAGTTCATAGAAGTATGTTTTGAGTGATATTAGTTTTATAAGTAAACAAGTAAATTTAAAAACTAAACAAGTGATGGTATTACCTACAGTTATTAAATAAATGTTTCAGAGATACAGAGTAAAGTGATGTAAACACGTCGAAGAAAAGTCAACTGAAATAAAAAACAGATTGATATAATTTATTTTGTAGATGCCATCAAAGACTTGTGGTACAGGTATTTATTATTTGGAGTATATACAATAATTATTTATTGTTATAGTTATGTCTATTGACATTAATTTCAGGTGAAGGGGAAAGTAGCTTAAGAAGTGCCAATCAAAATATACCTGGTGGCAGGCCATCAGTGACCCGCCCACCTGTAGCCGACAGCTACAACCACATTGAGCGAAGTAACAGCCAGAGTAGTCAGCGCAGCACGGGCAGCTTTTCCAGATCAATTGGTTCACCAGGGACATATGATCGCATAGAGCGCCTCCCAAGCTGGGGTAGTGCTCAAGGTGCCACTGCTGCTCCCATGCGACCAATTCCTATCCCAGAACCTGGCAGCTATGACCGGCTAGATCACGTAAGGTCACTGATATCAGATGGAGGCTACGACCGTATCACGACTGGTGCCCACGGCAGTGTGCCACCCACAGTATGTGATAGTGACTCAGTTTTTGTGTCTTGACAGCAGTGCTAGGAAGGCAGTCAGAACTGAATCTGGTTAGCAGCAGACAATAAGTTTCATTTGAGTTTGAGTTTCATAAGTATGGTACTCTCTGTTTACAAAAAAGGATAGTGCTCAGTAAGAGTGTTGTTTGACCTTTGGTGTTGCAGCATAAGTTGATGAAAATTGCCGTTTTGAGATGTATGTACACCTGATTTAAAAGCCACAAAATTTAATTGTGGTTGCCCTTTTGGACTGGAAACTGTATGACAACCTTTCAAGTTGGTTAAATTTTATTTCCTTAAGAATTCATATCCAGATATTTCTGGGTTTGTTGAATATAATTAAATTTTTACTTTTCTTTTTAGCAAAACTTTGGAATCACTGTGCAACAATGAGTAATATTACAGAAAGTTTTCTGCGGATGTGGGTGGTGCATGGAACTTGGGAATGGTGAATATGCTGCGAGGCGAATAGGCCAAAAGAACAACCCCGTCCAAACTTGTTCGTCGATGTTTTTTCAGTGTTATATCTGCAGAGTTTCTTTAAACTATAAGGGCTTGAAGAGTCTTTCAAAGGGCTCTGTATTGTTTACAATAGTTTAGAAAGTCGTTAGTTAATCAGTGGGACAAATTGTGTGATCTTTTCACGTATAGAGAATAATTTCCTGACACTCACTTAGTGAGCTCATGGATATTGAATAATTATTTTTGTACATAACTCTTAAATTAAGAGCCAGATTTAATTTTCCGGGAACACAGTTCCAACAAATCTTTTTTGAACAAAACGTAATTATTTGTGTCAAGATTGAGCAGTATCTGAGCTTTTGCATTTACTATCTCAAGCTAATCTGACAATAGAGTTTTGCTTGTTTACCAGCTTTTTGTGCTTTTTAGGGGTTCACTTTGAGACATCGTTTTGACGAAGTTTTTTTGTACCAAGTTGTATTTGCCACAGTTGCTGTCCAACTATAAAATTAAGTCGAACTGACATGACACTCTTCATGATCAGTCTGTGTGATAGGTCTTGTCGAGAAAGTGTTAATAATTGTAACTCTGTTCCTTACATAGTTGGACGATGGCTGATAATAATGGGCTTTCAAAACAGTTTTTTTCCAATGCTGGGCATTTCAGTTTTAAAGTATGGCAGATATGTGAGATAATCACTTTGGATGCTCTATTGTCATTCAGTATTTCTAGTTGGTGTATCAACATTCCTAATATAGACCTGTAAGTTATGAGATGCATGGAGGGCTGCAAACGCAGGCCTGTAGGCAGGGGGGGGGGGGGTGCGCGGGGTGCGTACGCACCCCCCCCCCCCCAGACCCCAA
>JAOBYE010725721.1:0-10252 GCA_025403585.1 Parazoanthus swiftii | reverse complement strand
TAATTCATCATAGGTAGTGACATTTCCAAGAGGAGTTCTCAATTGTGCTTTCTTCAATCTTTGACTGTGGTATACACCACAGAGAATACGACCTTCTAAATCACTGAGTATATAATGAGTTTCGTCAAGTACTCTATTTATGACCAAAGGTCCAACAAAATCTGCACGACATTTCGTGGTATTTGTTTGTAAAGAAACTGCTGATGGAGCAAGGAGATACACTAATTGTCCAGTTTTAAATAGTTCTGGAGGATTTCCTTGAGTATTTTTGTCTAAAGCCTGTCTTTGTTGTTGAAACGTTTTGAGTTCAGTTATGAAACTGGAAATATTGTCTAATTTAGCTCTCATTTTTATACAGTAATCTCTGTAACCTTTTGCTATTGTTTCCAAAGGTTCAAAATATAAATTCAGTATATCGGGTGGTTTCTTCAGAAAGACCAATTCATATGGGCTGAAACCTGTAGTGGTGGAAACAAAAGTGTTCATTGCAAAACAACAAGAGGTGACAAATAGTGGCCATTCCTTACCTTTATCTTTGAGGTGTCGTGTAATAAGGTTGTTTATGGTTTGAATATATCTCTCTGTTTTCAAACTACCATGATTGTATGGTGAGATACACTTGACATCAATTTTCAATGCGTCCAAAACATAATGCATAACTTTGGAAGAAAGTGCTCTGTCCTCATCAACAATTAAGGATTTGGGAGGACCAAAGATGAGAAATACTCTGTCCAAAAGTGCATGAGCAATAGAAATAGCGTCATGTTTGATGAGTGGAATTGCTACTACAAAACCTGTAATTTCACAAACTGCTATAAGCAAAAACTCATAATCATAAATACCTTTAGGCATGTACTTGATGTCTGCAGAAATATAACTCATTGGATTGTAACTCAGAGGTATTCTTGGATGAAAATATGGAGTCTTACCTCTTTTCTGCTTCTGTTGTTGACATGCCTCACATGAGGAAATGTATCTTTGCAATTTTTCAAACATATTGTGTATCCAATATCTATCCTTGATAGTGTAATAGGTGTTGACTGGGCCATAGTGTGCACCCAGTAAAGTATCATGAAACATGTGAAATACACTATTTTCAAATTTTTCAGGAATAACAAGAAGACATTTGATTGGTGTGTCAAAGGTTCTCTTTTCTTTTACCAACTTGAAAAGAACATCATTGACAACTATATAGTTTTCTGCATTTGCAATTACCATTCTTTGGGACCGTTTGTCTTTAGGTAAGACATTTTGAGTTATATAGCTATAAATGCTATTGAATGCTGGTGAATGTGGATATTCCTTAACTAATTCTGCTGCACTAACAGATAAATCATATGATTTTGTTACCTTTGCTTTCAAGATCTGCAAAAATTTGTCAATATCTGTTTGTTTAGGAATGTGTCTTGTAAAGACATCTAATTCCTTGGCATCCTTCAAAACTGGTAGAGGTTTCCTGAAAAGAGACTCATCTGGTGGTCTATAAGTTTCAAGAGTTTCCTTAGGATCAGGTGGAGGTAAATCTAAAAGTGGTAAAGTTTGGGGTATTTTCAAATGTGGATTAATCAAAGATTTTCTTACCTCTTTTTGGGGTGTTGAAGGTATAACTGGAGAAGATTTCTTCAAAATACCAATAGGTACTGGAGGTAATGTAGATGTGATATTATGTTTTGGTATAGGAACTTGTTTAGTAGGTGGAATTAGTTTCTTTTGCAGATGTACTATTTTTGTTTTTGTTTGCAAAGGTTTGGATGCAGTAACTTGTTTTCTTGTATATTGTTTTTGTAAACTGTTCTGTGTTGCAACAGGTGGCTGTATATGTTTGTCAGTTGTAGACAATCTAGTTTTACTTCTAGTGAGTACATTGAAAGAGATTGGTATGAGTTGATCAGATGGTTCTAAATCCTTACCAGCTAATCTTGATAATACGTCAGCAATATGCATTTTCTCACCTGGTAGGTATTGTACTGTGAAATTAAAAGGTAAGAGGTGTTCTATTAACCTCTGTATTCTACGTGTTGGTAGTTTCTTCTTGCCATTTATAATTTGTGCTATGGCACTATGATCACAAAAAACTTCAAAGTAGACATTAGTCAGTAGCTGTCTGAAAGCATAGATATTGACTACCAAACCAAAAAGTTCAAGTTCTGTAACAGAATAATTTTGTACAGCCTTTGGTAGTTTCTTTGAGTTGTAGCCCACAATGTAGAAAGCTGTCCCTTGAAATTGATATAGTGCTGCTCCCGCTGCAAGAATACTAGTATCAGACATTAGTCTAAATATGCCAATCATATCTGGCATTCTCAATATTGGGGGACAGGATAATAAAGTTTTTATCCTATCAAAAGCATTTTGACATTCCTCTGTCCAAAGGAATTTAGTATTTTTCCTAGTCAAATTGTAAATTGGAATCAAAATTTTCTGCAAGTTCTTCAAGAATGTTGCTAGGAAATTTACCATGCCACAAAATTTTCTACAATCTCTAACTGTTCGAGGTGGTTCAAGATGTCTAATTGCATCACATTTGTCTTTCATAGGAGTGAAAGATGGTTTGCCTTGATGTATGAGAAATTTTAGACCCATATACACTATTTCAGTGCGAAAGAATTGACATTTCTTTGGGCTAATTTTAAGTCCATTTTTGATCAGTGATTCAAATAAGTTGATGAGATCCTGTAAATGATCAGCAAATTTGGAGTGTATCAAACAATCGTCCATTATAGCTATGTGTCTGTTTTTATGTGGGATCTGTCTCAATATATTGTTGATAAATGTTTGCCAGATAGCTGGGGAAGTACTCAATCCCATAGCCATTCTAAGATATTGATAGCTATCTGCACCATAATATGGTGTAATACCAGTGTATTGTTGAGATGAGGGAGCTAATCTTAATGTATGATAGGCATCGCGTAAATCAATAACAGACATAACTTCACATTGACTAGCGCCTATTGTCTGTATGCATTCTCTGACTAGAGGAAAAGTCATATTGAGTTTTACTAACCTTTTGTTGAGGTACCTGAAATCTCCAACAACTCTAGGTATGTCACTATTTTTCCTGGGAATTGCCATGGCTGGGCTAGAATATCCTGATAAACCCTTTTTCAATATACCTAGTTGAACTAGTCTATCCATTTCTTTATCAATTTTCTGTTTCATATCTTCTTTGACTGTAAAAGGCCTTATGAAAAATGGAGTTTTGTCCACCAAATCTAGGTGTACTTCCATATTGGGTGCCAAACCAATTTCATCTCTCAAGCAAAATGCATCTTTGTATTTCTCAAGGACATCCATAAACTCAACTTTTTGAGTGTTAGTCAAGCAAGACTGTGATAAGTCAACAGCTAATTCAAGAATTTCTCTATCTGTTTGAAATCTTCTAGGATCATCAAGCTCTAACCATGGATAGGGATCCTTGGTATCCATGACAGGAGTTGAGGTATTGTCTAACCTGTGATTGGAAGCATCCTGCATAACAGTGAAGGATGTAACATAAGTGTGAGGTGTTTTCATTCTAAGTAACTCTGTAGCTTGTGATGGGTTGAAATAACCAATAGATCTAAGATCAAAATATGCTACAGGTTGGTCTTTGTAAAAATATACTGGTTTCTGAGATCTATTAGAAACATGAATACATGTGGATTGATCTAAAAATTCTGTTTCTATTGTATTGAAAGAGTATCCAATTTCTACTGGTTTAACTCTAATGATAGCTTGTCCAGATGAGAAAGTACAAGGAAGATCACCAAATAATTGAATTGAAGTAGATGTTCCAGGAGAGATTTTGATATCTTTAACTGGAAATAAAGGTACTGACCTAGGTTGAACACTGAAAACATGAGAGGTCATGTGATAAACTGCTTCTAGCTGAATTGCTGCTTCTAATCCTATAATAAAATCATACTCATCTAACATATCAACAATAAGAACCAAAAATTCAAAGCAATGATTTTGAATTTGCAATGGCAGTGAAATCATTTTATGGGCAACAATGTGTTGTCCATTTCCAACAGTTATGGAATGTTTTTCCAAAAATGGAACTTCATAAAAGTTCTGGAAATGTTTCTTGTGTTGTTGGTAGAATTTGTTACTTAACAATGTTTTATGACAACCAGTATCAATAAGAGTATGTAATGGTAAACCTGAAAGTGTTGATGCTGTAACTGTTCCATCAAAATGAAGCTGAATCTCAGGATTTCCTTCAAAATTAGAATCAGAATGAAGATAAGATGCATGAATAATTGTAGGGGAAAAAGAAGAAATATCTGTTACCTTGTTGTATATTGGCATATCTAAAGCAAATTGTGGATTTACTTTGGGTTCTGATCTGAATAAAGCTTTAACCCACATTCTCTTGACCTTACCAGTAACTTGAGCAAGACACACGGATTGTGTATTTTGCTGTGTGCACACATATGTAGAAATATTTGAATCTGTCCTGTTAATAGATGCATGTGTTTGGCACTGTGAAACAGAATCTGTATCCTCTAATTCATCTGAAGCTTCAGTATCTAAGTCATTGTCTAAATCATAAAACAGAGTATTAAATTCTTCTTCTGTACCATATACTGTATCTTGTGATTCTTCATCAAAAATTTCCTGTCTGGAGTAAAGATCTAAGGGTTCTGAATCTATGACTGAAAAATCAGAATTGATTACATCATCTGTATGCGTCTGGAAAACCTCTTCAACAGGATATGAGGTCTCTTTGAAAGTGGGAACCATCGAATTGACGCTCATTGGTGATTCCCCAAATGTAAATCCGAATACATGGGAGGATCTGAGAAATTAACTCTTCTCTGAGAAGTTGCATTGTTATTTCTATTTCTGGGCTGATTACCTCTGTAATTTGTATATGGTCTGAAATTCCTGATATTGAAATTTCTCCTACCTTGACTAGGTTGTCTGCGAGGAAAGTTTCTATTCTGACGTCTGAAACAATTGTTTGCTGTATGGCCCAAACGATGACAATAATAACATTCAAGGGGTCGGTTCTGATTTGTTCCATTTCTAGGTCTGGATCTAGATCTTGAGAAAGATCTGAGTTTAGTATTAGGGTGTATATACCTTGAGTTAGACAATGAAGATGGTCTAACGTTACCTGGATATTGTCTGAATCCTTGGAAAGTCGATCTCTTCAGAATAGGTGGTTTTTGTCTAGGTCTGCCTTGTCTATTATTAGCTGTATTGCTACTATTCTGAGGTCTGCGCATCGGAGATGGAGATCGTGAAGGTGGTGTCAGGGTTTCCTCTGACTGTGTCAATGTAAGTGTATTCATTCTTGAAACAAGAGATGAAGGTTGACAAATTGTAAGACATGCTTTTGCTTCATCAATACATTCATTTAATGTAGTCATGTCTTTAATTCTAAGTTCAATGTTTTCAGGCATCATCATTTTGAAAATTTGAACCTGATGATCTTCAGGGTAAGCTAAAAGTGTAGCAAGCTCTTTGAATTTCTGTATGTGTTCGTCTATATTGTCAGAGTCTGGTCTGTATTTTAGTTCAGTCCATGATTTCAACCATTCGCGTGGAGTTTTACCATACTCACTATATTCCTGAGTGAACTTTTTCTTCATATCATCATAAGATGTAAATTTGGTTGAAGTGAACCATTGTCTGGCTAAATCTCGAAGTGTCATCAAAAAGTACTCTTGAATTTCTTTGAAATCATCATTAGGATGAAGTTTCTGTCTATCTACAAAATCTTCAAAACTTTGTAAGTGTGTGCGAGTTTTAGACTTATCTTTGCCATCAAAAGTAGTTTGTGGGAAGAAAACTGCTCTATCTCTTAAAGAAGGCATTCTGTCAGGTGAAGAATCTGGTGATGAAGATGGAGTATTATTGTGCGGTGGGGAAGGAGGAGGTGGTGGTGGTGTACCTGATGTTCCTGTTTGTGGATTTATAATTGTAGCTAATGTATGTGATACTGGAACGTGTGATGTTTGAGAAGTTATAGTTTGTGCTGGTGGAGCTGTATCAGATTGTTTTGTTTTTGATGTGTCTGTAGGTACTGTTTTAATATGTTGCCTTTTCTTTAATTGTATTTCTTGGAGTTTCTGTGCATTGGCAGGCAGAGAATCAATATCATGTAGTGTCCAATTTATTAAATCTGGATATTCCTTACCTGTATAATCTAATACTGGAATTGAATAATCTCGTCTATTATGTTGTCTTCTAAAATATAACCATGGTTGAATATTTTCCAAATACTTACACGCATTAGAATCTGTAAAGTTTCTATACAGATACTCAAATACCTGTCTAGTTGGAGCTTTTATCTCGTCTGTAGTCTGTCCTGGTAATTTAGGAATTAATTCTCTTTCTTCCTCATACAAAGGATCATCAGTGAACGATTCAATATCTGATGAAGTAGACATTGAAATATCATCTTGTGAAGTTGCAAAAAGTGACTTTTTAGTTATATGTCTTTTCCTATGAATTGGGTATGAATAAGTAATGGGATCAATGTTGAGATTTTCAATCGCGTCATGTCTTAGTCTTTCTGCTTCAGTTAATCTTGAATTTTTACTGATTTGATTTCTTTGTGGTGATAAACTAGGTTCAGAAACCGCATAAGGTAAGAATAAATTTAATTCATCTTCCTGCTCATCACTACTCATGAATATAAATAACTGTTGTACCCTTGGTCAATCTATTTATTCTGCAGGATGTATCATCCCCGTGTTCAATCATCACAATATACTATGATATACAGACGACATGAACCATTTATTTTATTTTATAATTACTACAAGAAACATCCTGATATATATATATATATATACGTTTTCTAGAATTAATACTATGAAAATCTAGTTTGCAACATCAATATTATTTAAGAGTATTTGAAGGTACTTCACGACATCAATGACATTGAATATATCTGTAATACTTTAATGGTGATGTATTAAGAAAATTATTACCATTCATTAACTACTGCTATACAAACGTTGTGGTTCCTGTGCAGAGAGAAAAACCTATCAATTCAAAATCTTAGTTGTCATCTTTCTTTTTGTGATTTCTTTCTTGTTTTTGAGTTTGTGTATGCGTTCTTCCTCCTCTCCTGTTATTGCCACTTGAAAGAGAATTTGTATTGTATGATGGAGAATTTCCATAGTATGATGGGACCCTGTAAGTCTGTCAGATGTAGTCCAGTTCAGTAATAGTCGGTGTTGCATTTGTGTTAGTGGATGTAGATGTATGTGTAGATATTGATGGTTGTATGTGTGATGTTTGTTGCTGATTTTGTTCATCATTTTGTTGTGTGATATGAAGTGAATTGCACATACCTGATTCTTCTTCAGTCTCTGTCACAACAACTTGTGGGTTGTGTGATAATTGTTGGCACTGTTCAGCAGATATTAAATGTATACCATTTGTGTTGTTTCCAAAATTGTATTGTTCTGTCTGCTGTTGATGTTGTGTGTGTTGTACTGTCTGCATAATAGTGCTGACCGTATCAGAGTTGCCAAAGAAATTTATTAAGGCAGCATTGGTGATAGCGGCTTTCTGCTGAGAGCTCATTTGTTGAAAAGTTGTGGGGTATTGCATTGATGAAGTTTGCTGTCTGTTCATTGGTTGGACGGTAGCTATGTCAATGTCTGGTATATTTACAAGGAGTGGTGCAGAAGTAGTTGAGAAAGTTTCGAGAGACTGTTTGTGTTCTTGGAAAAGATTGGGTGAAATAGTTTCCTGTTGAGTCAAATCAATCATTGGACTCTCAGGTCTTGTGATGGTGTTTGTTGCAACTTTTGACTTGTCGTGTTTATCTTTACCAAACCTAACTTTCTTCTTTTGTTTACCCGAACTTTTGTTGTTCTTTCTCTTTCTACTTGACTCTTTTCTTGATGGTGGAAGAGATTGTGGCTCCTCCAAGTTGTCTAAGTCAGGTGATGATTCATCATCAATGTCAGTTGCTGAAGTGTTATGTGTCGGAATGTGTTCAGTGTGTGTGATGGATGTGGGTACTGGGAAAGTTTGAGTGTGTTTGTTCCTTGATATAATTTGTCTTGGTTGTATTGTATTTGTAATGACGTCTGTTTGAGTGCTGACTGAAGTGATGGAATATGTTGTTTGTGTTTCTTGTGTATAAGTGGCTACCATCACAAGTCGAGGCACAAAAGTAGGCACATGAGAAGTAGAAGAAACATTATTATCCATTTTAAGTTACGTTTTTCTCTCTGTGTCTGGACCACTAAAATAACTCTTTTTTATTAATTTACAAGTTAAATAGTCTATCAATATACACGGTTGACAATTTCTTTAAAATTTGTAAAATATATGACAGATGATAAAATATCAGATAGAACAATAGTCAGTATCCGCCTAGTACAAGTAAAATATATTCCAGTGATAACTCCTAAAACAAGTAACATTACAATACACACAATAAAAGGGATTTTATAAGTGGTTATGAAACAGACCATAACACATAAAATAGATCTTATCAAAATAGAACACTGTGTGGTAAAATTTAAAAGCATGAAAATTTACTTACGTGTATATAGGAAGTTAAGAAATACACATGAAGTAAAATTTGATAAAATCTTGTCAAATTATAATATTATGAACAAGCAATCTGCAATAGGAAGCAAATTGATGTGAAATAAATGAAAAGTCATAACGTTGCTGAGATTGAGGAAAACAGTTTATAATATGTAAATTCTAGAATCACAAACACAAAATTTGTGAATTCTTAGTCTAATTCTGTAACGACTTGTAATTATCAGAACTGAGAATGAGAATTGCATCAATCTCAATGCAAATATGTAACGATTTGATATTTTGGTATATCTAGCCGTTTGAGAAATTTTGAAAGATAGCAATTAGGACTATTTACTTCCTTGTCAATAAAATATATAAACGATGACTTACCAGTTATGACAAAGATAATAAGTATAAATATCCTTATTAATAATGAAAGAAATGTAATATATCCAAAAATAATGGAAAAAGAGTCAGTCTGCAAACGAACAACAAGATTATGTACAAAAGAGTAAAAATATATATGCAAACTGATAAAGTGTAATTCTTACCTTTTATAAGATAATTAATTAACGATTTGTACAATAAAGACAGTCTGTAATGAAGAAACTGGTAAAACATGAAATATTTGCACAGACGGCATGTATTAAATGCGACAGATATTAAATAAGATCATACCGTTCCTTGAAGTAGAATCGTATATAAATAAAGGTTGGTCGGCCTATTTTGTACAATAAAATTCCTGAATAAATCCTTCACAGCTGATAACTCGAAGTCCAAGTGACGTCGATGAATGACACAATTAGTTTTTGTTATGAAAAACAGGCAGCACAGAAAACCATCGAAGCACTTTGAAAGATACACATCTAAAGAAAGTTTATGTGCACAAGTGATAAATGAGCTGTAAGTGATACTTGAAAGAAAGTCTCATTACTGTCGAGTTGCACAAGTGGTGCTCATTCATCAGTAGATTGTTGATGCTATCAACTGTAACAGTGGCTTTTGTTGACTCGAGGTTTGCACAATGACACTAAATGATTTATTGTAGTGACTCTTGATATCCTTTTAGCTGAAATGCATTCCTTTGTGAGATAATATCTCGGTGTAATTTTCCCACTGAGAGGAAGTTAGAGTTAAATGTTGAATAATCCAAAAGACGTCTGAGAGGGTCAAATAATTGATCGTTATTGAAATATGGTAATTTTGAGATAATTGAGGAAACTTGCTGTAACGTATCCAAAATGAGATAATATTGAACAATGATGAATGTTGAAGGAACAAAGAAATTAGTTAGAGTTGTGAAAACTCTATATCTTCCGCGACATCACATATACTCAAATCCTGAATCGTTTTTCTCAATTGTAATCTATTATATTCCCATTTCAAAGCTTTTACAAATGTTTCATAGAAACGTATATCACTGTCATTATTTATGATAACTGAGTCCGCTGAATGAATTTGAAGGTTTTTACATATTTCATCATAAGACATCCACGGATTATGAAATCTACTAGGTATCTTTACTGTAAACTCAAAAGATGAGGCCATGGTTAAATTATTGATGTGGAAATCGAGGATCTATTAAATGTGAATGGAAAGCCGGATGAGTATATTTTTTCAATGGGCTTCTCCCTTTAGAACTTTCACAAATGTCTTCCTTTATAGGAGGTAATTGAAACGTTACAGTTTTCTTTGGTGATTTCTCTGTTTTCAATATACCTTTGAGTAGCGGTTTATCCTCTGTCACTTCCTGACTTTGTTTTTC
>JAOBYE010725710.1:0-10252 GCA_025403585.1 Parazoanthus swiftii | reverse complement strand
CCATAAATGTTTAAGTGTTAAAAGACTCCACTCGAATTATTTGGCCCAGGAGCACTTTGTGATTTATAGAGTCGTACTGATATGAATACAAGAAACCCGATTGGTCTAAAAATGCACTCATCTGTTTATGCACCACTCTCTCCATGACTTTGCTCAACACCGGCAACACAGCGATGGGTCGATAGTTCTCTACCAACAGCTTATCTTCAGCCTTGTACAAAGGGGTAGCACGTCCTACTTTCCACAAAGCCGGGACAGACCCGTCCTCGAGTGACTTGTTGATAAGATAGGTCATTGAGGGAGCAAGTTCTGTTTTAGCGTCCTTTACAAGTCTTGCCGGTTTTTTGTCAAGTCCAGCCGCCTTGTTTATTCTTAGTGAATGCAAGTTCTCACAAACAGCCTTAGAATCACATGACTGTAAATCCCGAAGGTTACCGGTATCCGTTTTAGGATTAGGGCCCGATTAGGTTTGTACTTTTCCACGAATCCCTGGTTACAGCCGGTAACTTACTTGCAACTTTGTTTCCAATCGTTGCAAAGAACTTGTTGAACTTTGAGGCTACCGCTTTAGGCTCTTACAGAATATGTTTGCCATCTTGCACCTGAAACGTCGATTCTTCTTCTTTCTTTGCTCTAAGCACCGAGTTTAAAGAGTGCCACATTTCCCTTGGACCTACAGCTGGTTCAATTAGGTTCTTGTAGTACTCAGCCCCAGCCGCCTTTATCTTTCTATTTGTAAAATTTTTCAACAGCGATAATTATCCCATTATTGTTTGCCACGCGATCTCTTCGTAATTTTAAGCGCATAGTCTCTTTCAGCCATTAGCTCTCTCAGATCGTTTGTTATCAAAGGCTTGAGTGCACCCTTTGTTCTCATCAACAAAGAGACTATTCCAAGCTGAAACGGCGTCATTAATATCATCGAAAGACTCAACTGTAATCCAGGGAATGTCAGCCAGATCTTTGTGGAGTTGTTCGTTATTGTAGAGCTTGAATGATCTTATTTCGCGAATTCTTGCTGGGGCCTACCTAATTCCTGCTTTCTTGACATCGAAAACAATAGAGTAATCACTTTACTGCAAATTCTTGTACCCCGTACGAACAAATACGGTGAGGGTTGTTCACAAAGACAAGATCAATAGCTGTCTTCGTGTTTTCGTCACTCAAGTTGGCTCTTTAATGAGCTGATTCAGCCCACACAATTGAGTTGCATAATTTAACTTCCTTGCATGTTTACAAAGATTCGGAGCAACAACATTAGCATTGAAATCCCCCATTATTATAATATCCTTGTTTACCTCACTGTTCATCTTAACGAGAACATTTTGCTCTATACTAGAGAGAAGTTTATTAGAATCCATAATTGGTTGCTTATCCGGGCATGTTCGCGTTTGGATTTAATTTTTTAAAATGCAAAACAATATTATGACCAACCTCAGGCCCGTAGGCAGGGGGGTGCGCATTTGGAGGTTTAGCAAGACGATGAAAATGCCCGAACAGGTTTATCGTAACAGCTGGTGCCACCGAAAATCGAACGACTAAAAAAAGGGCCGTAAATTATAAATTTGGCTTTTAAGAGTCCAAGTTTACGAAATTTGCACCCTCCCAACAAAAATCCTGCATACGGGCCTGAACCTACAGTTCGCCCGAGAGCTAACCTTGGCCAACACGCGAAACAAGAGCTCCACACTTTTAGTTCAACCACCTTTATTCTTCTGTTGATGCTGTTGATGCTTATAAACACTCCTATATCCCCATCTCTCCTCAAATATAATTTTAGCAGTTATGCATGTGAGTTCTAGGACCCAATTGGTAAACTCAAATTAAAATGGAATCCGTGAGCCTTAAGGATACACAAGAGGAAAATTTGGGTGGCTATCTTTAACTAAAACTAGGAAATTTAGATATTATTCCTGGTACTACATTGTTTCAAAAATCCTTGTTTAATTGAGGTCCATTTTATTCAAATTATGACTGTTTGCACGAGGATATGAATCGCTGCTGCCTTATGTGCATCGTTTGTTTGCGTTTTGTTTGTACACACTTGTTTGTTTATTTGTTTGCTTAGATTTGCTTATTTTCCGTTTGCGTTTTCGTTATCTTCCGTGTTTTGTTGGAGTCGTTAACTGCTTTTGTTTGTTTTGGAGTTGTTGTTCAGTAACTTTGCTGACTTGGTGGGTGGCTCTTCCTAAAATGTTCTGCAATTTGGTCTGGGATTTAATGGAGCCGAATTGCACACATTTTAGGAATCCAACTGAAGATCAGATGCTTTTCTTATTTTTTTACTTCTTTTTTATGTTTATTTTGAGAAAGGAATTGTTGTCTTCCGTACAATTCAAATTTACCATTGCACATGCTTAATGGTACTGCACACCCCAAGCGATGTTTTAAGTGATCAGTCAGTAGCTCCGTTAATGTGCGTCGGATACCCATAAACTTATAAATCATTGAAAAAATTTAAAATTCTGTAAATGACTGTGTAATTTTTTTTGTAGAATCGCTTTGCGAATGAAATTCATTGCGCTGTTTCCGACCAAACATTCAGTTCTCTTCTCGAAGTTCCAAGTTCGTCAAATTTCAATTTCTATACAATCATTTGTCACCTTGCTAACTTCAACACAGTGTGTATATTAAATCCGTGTCGGCAGTTTTACAAACTCGTTTTAGCTTCTTTTATGACTTGAGTTCTCCAATTGTCTGTTCGAAATCTAATAAGCCATAAAAGGTGATTGATTGATTGATTTAAATTGAAATCGCCGTCACGAATTTGTTTTGACTTATTCAAAAAGCTGAAAGTAAAGGATTCTTGTTGTGCAATTCTATCAGTCATTCTTTTAGAAAACTGTTCATCTTCTCCATTGCACTTACAACTTTATCCGAGGGACAAAAAATCACATGCGACGGCTCTTCGTCCCCACCTTCTCCATAGTAGAAATTAGACTCCAAACATTCAAAACCGCAACCAATTAACAGGTTCTGAAGGTATTTCATTCTTGCCGGGATGGTACCACAAACCCCACAGTTTGATTTTTTCGCGTAATGCATCACAAAGACGAAAAGCGCTGGCGCAATGTTTCCACTTCCCCTGTACTCCTTTCTTGCAGCAGTTCGCTGACCCTCGATGCACGGTGTGTAGATCTTTGCAAGAGATGGCATCTTCTTAGTATCATATAGCTCTAAATCAAGTTTTCCAAGTCTGTTTCCACGAGTTAGAATTCTTATTGTTCCGGCAAGCTCTTTGCCATCGTAAGCTCCTACCCATGTTGCCTCGTCATCGAACTTATCACAAAGCATTTTCTCCCCGTTAGTGAGCTGCTGTACGTGAAATCCAGTAGGACTTTTTGCATTGAATGACCATTTCATGTCCTTGATGTAAGCATTGTACAAGAGCTTCCTCGCCGAGTCGATCTCGTGCGACTTCCTGAGAATCTTTGTCACCCTGTGGGTCATTATACTAACTCCAGACTGCTGAATTGAAATTCTAGAAAAGAATGCAAGATTTTCCCGTGTGGGTCAGCAATTACCATGCAACACATTCCTCTTTTGTACGTCATTCGAAAGCAAATCAGATCGCACCATTTTAGTTCAATACAGTGCAATACATCTTTATTCATTCTTCCCAAAGGGGTTTTTTCAGAATAAATTTACAAAGATTTCGAACTATGGTAAGAATAGTGAAACACTACAATAATCGGCTCTGAAAATATGATATAAACTAAAATAATAATATTATAAATACAAATACACATAAGGGAAAGGTTTAAAATACGCTCAGATCTAGTGGTTTTAACGTACAGTTGTTCTAATTTGGCTAGTTTTTTTAAAAGACGCAAGAGTTTTCGCGTTCTTTACTTCGACTGAAAAGTTGTTGAAATACTTTATAACCCTAAAAAATAACCGCGCTGCACTAATGCTGTACGATACTTTGGCATATTTACTGTATCCTTGCGTCTAGGTTGTTTAAACATTTATAAACCATGGTAACCCCGGAGGCGTAGCATATTTTCTAGTCAACCAACCGAGGTCGTTTAGAACAGGAGATACATGATCAAATTCCTTAGTATTATTCAGTAAACACGTAGCAAAGTTTTGCATGAGTTGCAGTTTATGAACGTTCTGTTTAAAACATGTGTAGCTACTCTTTGACGATTGGACTCAATATTGGACACTGGAAGACTAGCTTTTCCCAGTTTTTCTTGATATCAAGTAAACAATTTTGTAGTCTTATCAATAAGGGTTGATATGGTATGTTTTTTGCTGCATGGTTGAATTTAAAGCCGATGTCAGAGCAAACTGATTGACATGTTGTTTTTCGCCGTAAGCCGTTTGGGTGCAAAGCTGAAGTGACGACTGCTTGACCTTCTTCATAGCTGACCGATTGATATGGTATGTTTTTTGCCATGTAAGCGGGCTGGATGTAGAGCTGAGATTTTGAGCGTCAGCCCTTCGTCAGAGTAAACTGATGGATATGGTATGTTTTTCAAGCTCATGTTTTCGCAGTAAGGTTGGATGTAAAGCTGAGGTTTTTGTCGGTATCAACCCCTGTTGACCGAATCAATATTGGACAGTCGGTAAACAAATGATTTCTCTTCCAGTGTATTTCAAGTTCCGCCTTTTTTGCATACTTGCGACGTTTGTGGTTTGGTTTGACAATTTTATTGTTACTTTTATAAAGCCTGTTGTGTGTTAAAAGGTATTCCCATAAAATGCTCTCAAGATGCAAAACACCTAAATATAAGCGATGCTATTTATTAAGTGGTTTAAAGATAACTTGTTTGACCACTTCATCCAAGAATAGGGAAACAAACCTAAACAAAGAAACTCTAATAGTGAAGGCATGTCACCATAAACTATACAAAACGACAAAACTCGCTGGAACATACTGTTATATTCTTGTTTTAATCCATAAACGCCAACATGACAACTCACTATATACACGAGCTCCTCGCTCAGATCTCGCACACCAAACCATTCTCTGGAGGGGGGTCAATATATATCAAATCTACACGATCCAAAAGTCTCCCAACGGGGAGTGGGGTGACAGTAAGACACAACACATACTTGTCTCGTCAGTGCAAGTCGTAAACATAAAGAAGAGCTTTTGTTAAACGCACTCTTTGGCAAATGAGGTTGGACGATACATAAAGATCCCATCCGAACAATGAAATCTGTTCTGTATGTAGTATATGTTCCGAGGTTGACTGAGTTTTACTATTAAATAGAGTGTAACATTGGAATATTAGTTTATGTTTGAAACATATTTCATCAAAACTATATGTAATGTTAACAATAACTTTACTCTTTATAGTAATCTTAATCTATGCAGTCTATACTTACATACACAACACAGTAGAGATGTATTACTGTTGGAATTTATTTATTTTAATCATTACATTTATGATTATTGAACTTATTATCAACTTGTAGATCTTCTCTCAAAACACAAGGTAAAATGTTGTTTGTAACAAAACCCAACGTTTTCATGGTACTAACACATCTTCGGAAGAGGTTTGGTCGCGGCGATTTTGTTTGTTGTTTATATGAGTCACTGAAACAAAAGCTATAGAAAATGGAAAACTAATTAACTTATACCCCTGAGGAACAAGAAAAAGATGGAAAGAAAAACTTCTTTGTTCAAATCAGGTTTCACTTTTGAAATATTCACATGCCCTCCAAAACGCTTTTGAAAGCCAACACCAACGCTTAAACATGTCTTAAAGTTGTTTAACTAAACAGGTTTAAAATTTATTTTCTAATACAGCAACACGTTCGGCTCAAAATTTGTGGCATACAATTCTTAAAACATATCATAGCCATCCAAGTTGGAATCAACCCTGAACACTTTTATGTTTGCTAGCTGCCACCACTTCTGTGAAGTACTGCTAATTATAATTAAAGTACGAAAATATATACATGTATTGTCAGTATAACCATGTTCCAAAATACATTTTATAAATTATTTCCTTCTGAAAATAACTTATGAAAATGGAGTTTTAAGCCGAGATTGGAGGAATTGTACCTTGTTGCTGGTCAAGGGACCATAGTGGACTGTGTCTCCTCCTTTCATCTGCTGTTGACTCCCAACATCTTGCAGAATGAAGGCATGAATGCCTGCCATATCCCCAGTTTCTGTGCCTCTGTCAAGCCTTAGATGATGACTAACAACTGCAAGAATAAAATTACAAATATATATGTAAAATGAGCAAATAATAAACCACCTGCAACAATTGTGTTAAATACTTAAAAATTACCTCTCCCTTCCTAAAAGACCTTAATTTTTGGAACACAAATCACCATCAGTGTAGCCCATGCAATAATGCTGTATGTATGATATGTGAAATAAAAAAAAACAGGGCATTGTACTTGCTTTTAAGAAATTGTCATCTCCTGGTAGCTAAGCAGGTTGTTACAAAAGAGCAAATGCACTGAAATTCAAATGAAAGTAAACCCCAATTTTGAGAAGGCTAAATGCTGGTCATGTGTTTGTACATCTACAAGCAGTATGGTACCAGAAGCTACTAACAGTTTATACTAAGAACCCCAAATTAACAATACCTTGGCATAAGTGAACTTTGACAGCTGAAGTGTGGCTTTGTAACAAAAGCCTCAAATGCACAAACAGATTTTGCCTTTAGTAGCCAAATACAACCAAGTGACACCAAAGAAAAACTGTTAAAGAACTGGTAATTAATCCAAACTCAGCCAGAACTTTAAAAAAGTTACAATGTATCTTCCCGAAACCACCAATCTTGTCTTACAAGAAAACATAATCTCTCAAAGACATGCTCGTTATAGCTAAAACTTTAAGACAATTCTACTATGTAACCAAATTAATCAGGAAAGACATTTTAATACACCATAAGTGAAGCCATGTAGGCCTATCACTCCATCGCATCATTCGAAATGCAAGCCAACACCCTCCTGGCACAGGTCACTTTTGGTCTATGGCACCCTATGTATGTGTCCTTTCAAGCAATCCACAAAACTATGAGTTTTTGCCAACCATGCATCATGGTTATGGTATGTTATTTAAAGGTTCTAGAAATGTTAATATCCTGAAATCTCTTTCCAGCTAAAAATCAAAGTTGTTAATGTTTGCTTGTTGTACAGTGCAATGCTAATTGAAATAGATGTAAACTCAGAACTGTTTGAAACTAACTAAATTTGAAGTTGGCTTCTCAATAAGGTCATTGACAATGCCTTCCTTTCAATTGGGATATTTGCTGAACTTGCTCATGTGATGTATAACAATGGCTGTGGCAATACAGATACATCAATAACATTTCTTCTCAAGGAGATCCTTGGTAAATAAGTCATAATAAAACATACCTCTGGACTTGTAAAGATGCTCTAGATACCATTTTCCCACAAGTTTTGGATCAGAATTGGAGGTCCATAGCTTTACAAA
The DNA here is from genome assembly GCA_025403585.1 of Parazoanthus swiftii. NCBI lineage: Eukaryota > Metazoa > Cnidaria > Anthozoa > Zoantharia > Parazoanthidae > Parazoanthus > Parazoanthus swiftii. Next base: position 2,844 of record JAOBYE010725710.1, on the reverse strand, counting down.
AAGGATGAACCCATTAAAAACATCTTGTAAGCCATAAACAGCTAGAGGAAAGGTGTTATTTTGAAATCCCATCAACTTGTCATGGCCATCTCCAGAGTGTGTGTGATTTGGACCCTTTAAAATAGAATTTGGATATACATGATCTTATTACAAATTGTCCTTTAGTTAGAGCAAGTATAATTGATAATAATCAAAGATAAATAAATAATAAATAAATGCCAGTTCTATATCTGACACAAATTGTATTAATACTAATCTATACTTAACTGCTAACTTAGCTTCACAAGAAATCTTGAGAAATCAGGTAAAATACAGTAAATGAATAACAGCACTGAATAACGTCTGCGCATGCGTCAAGTTTGAGCGAAACAATCAGGCGCGAATTTTCGAGCGATGAGAAGTTCGTTCGAGTGTTGTGTCGGGACAGTTTTTTAACCAGTAACTGCTAGTTTCGAATCCGTACTTAAAAGAAGTTAACCCAAGTCTTGTTTGCCACAAATCCAACAAAATCGAACAAAGAAAGACAGAATTCTGCTGAACTTTAACTTGCCACAAGCTTGGAGTTGTCAGGTGGCTGTTTGCTTCGTGTCCCTTCATATTATTACATACAGATACTTTGATAGTAGTGATACGGGATTACAGCAGGTAAAGGTGAGTCATGAATTTAGTAGTCCCAAAGCATTTCTTACTGTGAAAGTATACAGATTAGATTACTGGTTATGGTAGCTAGTGGCGCTCTAGACAAGTCGATCTTTAACACACCATTCAGTAAATTTTCGATTTATCGACAGTTGGCAGTTGATTCAGTTACTGCATATTTTGCTGCTGGTAGTCAAGACTTGAAAGTCGTAGTTTTTAGCTAGTCCTCAGAACTACAGTCACATTTCAGTAGTGCCTCACAGTTTTACCATTTATCTTCCATTAGATCTTTTTATCAGAAATATATTTTACCGAGGTTCGTTGTTCTCAGCTTCAAACTGTTTGAACTTAGAATTGTTGATATGTTCTTACAGTGGTTTTGAAAGTATTGACTAGAAAACTGCTTAGCTGAGAAAGTATCATAAACTTAATATTATCAGAAACGATATATCATTTTTTCATATACATTTCTGTTGTATTTTATATTTTTAATATATATTAAAATTATTTTAGTAAGCCTTAGGTAAGATATTAAATTTTTATAACTATTTTTTATATTTATTTTTCAGAAATTGTGTACATGTAGCAGTGTTCCCAATTACAGAGCATTATTTTCCTATAATGATGTAACAATATTATATAAAATACATTTCTTGAATTTTTTGTTTGTTATTTAGTCAATAAAATAAAGGTTAAATTGTATATTTAAAGTTCAAAACTCTAATGTTTTCAACTAAAAAATTTCCTTGCTCCTGATGATGACTTTTAGTCGAAAATATTAGAGTTTTAAACCTTTAATATACAATTTAGCTGTTATCTATTTTATTTAATAATAAGTAATTTAGCAATTTCAATGACATCTATTTAGTCAATGATTCTATATTTTATTGTATTTCAGAGCCAAAGGACAACACTGATGTCAGCAGTAGAAAAATATAATTATAGTGTCTATGAAATATGTCATACTGATTTTAAAAACTATTTATAGCCTCATTAATATTTGAAATGCATTTATAGTCAAAGCAGCGGAGTCTCCAACACAGAGCCTTTGACAGAAAATTCTTTAATAGACTTTAAACTAAATTTTAGTTGTTTTGAAATGTATAAATTCTGGCTCAAAATATCTTGGAAAGTGGTTCATAGAGAGGTAAAATTACAAAAGTAGGTTTTAGAGCTGTAGTGTTTTGATTATTTTACTAGCTTTACTTCCTATAATTGCACCCTATTTATAAATATCTGTATTGCTATATCTATGATCTGTAGAAGTGTGATCATGTGATACTTGTAACTATATTGCGATATGGTTGATGTTGTATAATCAGTGGAATAAAGTCTTTGGATATGATTAAGTTCTGATCCTTGTTCTGTATGGTAAAATAAGTGAACCCTTAAAGCACCTCTTCAAAACATACTGACAACCCTGAGCTATATTTGTCTAACAGTTTGATTCTGGTTGGTTTTAAAAACAATTTTTATTCCTGCCATTAAAGTGCACAGCAGGCTAGCTCTTACTCCATACATTCTAGTTTTTTTTCTGGCATAAAATTGATAAACTGAAACCATCAGGAACCTCAGATACTTTACTGCAGGTCTATCAAAACTCTGTCTGCATACAGCATATTTACTGTCTTGATCACATACTTTATATAAAATTTTATGACATGTGGTTATGTGATTAGACACGATGGTCATATTGATGTTAGCATTGAAGTTTCTGTAATTCACTCTAATCTTTTATTAAAACTATTAATAAAATATTGTTATAATTAATATGATTTGGTTTAAAACTAATAATTTGAATAAAACCATATTAATTATTTTCTTGAAAATGTGTTCAAAAACTAGAAATGCATTATTTTTAACACTGAATAAATGAACACATATATCATCAATTTCAATAACACCTGAAGCTGTATTTTACAGACTAAGGGGTTGCAGGATTTCATTTGTTTCTTAAAACTATAGTTCAGTGTCTTGTCACACTAAATCTCACCAGGCTGCAAATTAGGTAATATTTCTTTTTTCATATTGGAGTCAGTGTCTGAAAATGTATTTCTAAATAATTTAAAAGTACTGCAATGTATTCAGTATTGTTCTGATTTGAGACCCAGGTAAAACACTAACATACAAGTTCTGCAAAAAAGACCCATCATTGTCAATCAAAACAGGATGTTTTTGTTCGGCTCTTAGCAGAACTATTTTTAT
>JAOBYE010725699.1:0-10252 GCA_025403585.1 Parazoanthus swiftii | reverse complement strand
ACTCATTACGGCTTCCATTTTGGAAAAGATCAAAATCTGATAATTACTGCGCATGCGCTGCGTTTTTCCGCCCTGTCGATCATGACAGGGAACTCATGGCCCACGTGTTGGCGGCTCAAAGATAGAAAAATGACAGAAAAAAAAAGGTGACGAGCTTTACCTCCTAACTGTTCAAAGAGCGAAATTACGGCATTTTTTCAAAAGTACCGGTCAAACTTAAAAGGGTAAAATATTCCTTCAAGATAGATATGATCACTTCCTATATATTTTGCTCCACAAAATTCAGTGCGGAAAAAAATTTCCTCGCAAGAACTAAGAACTGATAAAATTTTGCTGCTGCATCAGATCATTGACTTGACCACAAAATATAATAAAATTGAAATTACTGAGAATTTTTTTGTGCTAGTAAAACCCTGAAAAGTTGCTCCCCAAAATGCCAAAAAGTTGCTAGGAAGTTGCCCCAAATCCAAAAAGTTGCTGCCTAAATTTTGGAAGTTGCCAGCACTTGCAACTTACATTTTACGATATTTCGCACAAACATAAATCAAAAACTTTATATTTTATCCTCAGTATTGATAATTCAATTAAATTTTGAACAAAAACTATAAAAAATTGCCACTTCGGCGAAAAGCCGAAACTCGCTGGGGCGGAACGGAACGGAACAAAACTTGTAATGGTTCATTTGACGTCTGTGGGACTACCTGAACAAATTGTTCTCGATTCAAACAATGTCTCTGACACGAAATCGAGCTACAGTAAAAACACACGAGTAAGAACCTAATACTTAAAAATCTGTTAGGGTAAAATTTGCAGTTTCGATCCTCTCTATACAAAAACCGCTTTAGCCCAAAGTTTGGAGATGAGGTTCTAATTTTCAAAAATCATAAAAAAATATTTACTTAAAGATAAAATTTGGTATAATAAATGTATGATCAATCTGAATGAGTAGTTGCTACATGTCAGTTCTAATATTAAGAACCTATAGATAGCCTAAATTTATGTTTTAAAACCACCATTTATGTAAGAATGTACTTAGGCTAACCCTGGTAAATGTAGGTTCTTACTCGTGGGTTTTTGCTGTATTACAGCCCCTTTCTGTTGTTGTAGCGAAGCATAACAGAAGCTTCGAGATAATCTTCGAGTGCCCTGTCTTGTTTGTATGTATGTAGATATATGCTGTTTGTAGAGGAAGGTGGTCCCAGTAGCACGTCGATTTGACAGGACTCACGACTCACTTTATAATCTTGTTAACACCAAAAGAACCTTTTGATCATTCATATGTTCAAAGGCGCTATATTCAATTAAAAATGAAAAAATAAAACGACCGAACTCCGCTTCATATTATTTAGCAATTTTAAAATTACGTTTGTAAGTCACCATACGAACGAAATAATAAATTAGAGTGGGAACTATCTGAATTATCAATTTTTAATGGTGTAGTGATACCAAGGTGGTGGTCCTGAAATTTTCGACCTTTTTGCCGCTGATATACTATTTCTAGCAATTGGTGTCCAGCTTTCTGGCACAGAACTACACAATTAACCGCAGCGTTGCGGTTGGGCTGTCACTGCAAGATGTTCCGGCTTCACTTCTCCTGTTCGGCAAACCCTTGAACGGTTTCTGCGCCTAGTTTATCTGATGACAAAGATAAAGACCGCAACAGGCATAGAAAATGTTATAAAGTTTTAGAATGACAGATAAACACAAAGAAATTTGAATTAACTGAAATTTTCTATCACATTGTTTACTCTAGTGTGCTGAAAAACCTTAAATTTGGTCAAAAGTACTTGCTCAGTTGCTCAAAAGTTGCTCAGAAAAGCAAAAGTTGCTCGAAGTTGCTAGTACTGAAAAAAGTTGCTCAAAACGCTAAAGGTTGCTCAAAAGTTGCCGAGCACAATCTGGACATGCCTAACCCCCAGCCCCCTTCATTATTAAACTAGAAATTAATGCGACATCGCCTCGCCTTTGCTTTAAAACTCCTCCTTTCTACATATTTGTTTGCCATCCAGGTTATGGAATCAATCCAGCTTTCAGTATCTTTGTAAATCTCGCAGCTTACAAAAAGTGATACACCATGCAAGAAAGCTAAGTTACATGGCTTTAAAGAGAAAACACTGGCCGTTGAGATCTCAATGCAAGAGAATTATCTTTTGAAGAAAGAGAAAAGTTGAAAACTCGGTTCTGACAGCACTTACTTCTAACCCAACCAGGAAAAAACACTGCACATAATATTCGATAAAACCCCAAACGAAAGTTTTCAATGAAAATCACGTATGCACAGGGGTTCAAAGCACAGTTTGAAAAGGCTAAAACCTGCAAATGCAAGAGAGAGTCGCACGACGAAGAGGTAAATGTCAGGATGCAAGCGATGTACGCTGACCAGTAAGGCAGCCAGCAGACGACAGTAAATGTGACGACTGTGACCAGCATCAACAGCAGTTTTCGATTGCGTCTGTTGGAGTGTTCTTGGTTTACAGTTGAGTTTTCCCCAGGCATTTTCCGTCGAAAAAGCTTGATAACAATGGACGAATATAAAATTATCATTGTTGTAAAGGGAATTATAACAAACACCACCAAAAAAGTTATGAAATAACTTCGGATAACATTCATAGGTAAACGAAAAAAGCAAAATTTGAAGTGTCGGCCGTAATCAATTAACTTTGTTCGCGCTGCTAAGGGAGCAGTGAAAATAGCTCCTATCAACCAAATTGTTCCGATAAGAAATCTTGCACGTTTGGTTGTGATGAACGTCTTAAGCGGGTAGAAAACCAACAGAAATCGATCAACTGTGATAACAACAAGACTTAGTAAGGATACGTCTATAGATAGGTGGAACAAAAGCGCGGTCAACTTGCACATAATATTCCCCAGTATTCCCCCCACGGGGACGTGGGTATCTGAGGCGAGGTTGGTTATGGCAAAGGGAATGTTACACAAAGTGATAAGCAGGTCAGAACAGGACATGTTGACAATAAAATAATTGCTGGTTGATCTCATTCTCTTGTTCTCGTTCCTGTACACCACAGCAAGAACCAGAGAGTTTCCTACCAACGACACCAACATGACGACACAGTACACAGCGATGATGGAAAGGTATCTTGGGTGGGTCAACGATTGAGAATTGTTGTCAATGTGTGAACCATTGATTATCAATTCAGTTTTGTTCTGGTTTGCAGTGCTGCTCATCTTGCAGTAACAAACACAGTCGTCTAATTAACCACTAACTAGTACCGTGCAGCAGTTTCTCGAAAGTCTCCCAGAAATTAACAATGTGGAGCAACTGCTTGTTGGTCGTCGAATGCTGTGATAACTCAAATAAGCGCCTTAATATAAATTCATTTCCCCCACCGCTGTCGCCGGCTTATACAGGAGTGTAATCAGTTTTTACAGCTTTTGGGACAGCTGGTTCAATAACTTTTATTAACAATCAAAATTATCTCTTCAATAATCCAAAAATCCATGTATTTGCAGTTGGAACCTTAAAGATTAATAACTACAGCAATGGGTTTGGGTTCAATTGAAAAACTATTGTTCAGTTTCGCCGTTAATTTGCAAAGCTAGTTTTCTCTAAAATAAGATAATGAATTAAAATCAAAGTCTTGCTGTTATAACCTAGCTTTTAAAAAATGTTTCTGGGGTAGAAACGGAATACAGAATATCGTGGCTGAATCATTTGCCTTAAAAATTAAACTAAATACGAAATATTTCAATAAAGCGCATGACAAACAGAGAATAAGGGATACTAATAATAAAGAATAACCAAAAAAGTTAGTGGGGAATGGGAATAATTACCTCAGGAGAAGAGTGGAATACAGAACTTTTAGAATGAAAACATTCCGCTTTTACCCGTCCAAAAGTTATTACTTCTATGTGGTTGTAGAAAACGTTGCTTTCATGTTGTTTTTAACTTAACAAACGTGAAAAATGAAAAAACTAGTGAATGAAGAGTTCCGCAGAGGCCCAATGAGAAGTCTTTATTTAGAACCTTCATTTGAAGAACACTATAGTCATGTTGTTAAAAAAACAGTCGCATATATTTCTGATCATTGCTCAAAATTATATCTACAATTTTGCTTAAACAGACTGATTCCATATATTCTGTGAAACAAAGTGTACTTATCTTGGCCCTTTTGAAAAAAAAGAGGAATTTTTGAACGCGTTCTGCTCAACTTTTTTTGTCAACTTTCTCCTGATGAAGTCGGAGACCAGCCGAACTGACTTCAGTACACTCAAAAAATTAAATTTTTAACCAGAGTAATACTATGTAAATCTTTTTTTATATCTTATACACTTATAACGCGTCGTTAACGCTAGTTTTATATATTATTTCGCGTCGTTTCTCAGTACCGGTTAGTATGGTGTAAGGTTGGGTCTAGCAGCCGCTCAAATTTCGTACTCACCGTGCAATGACAAACACAGTTGTTTTTAATTAAAATTACTTTTCGTGCAGCAATTTCTTTAAAAAGGTATCCCAGAAATGAAACGATGTCGACAAACGTTTGTTATATTTAGGACATAGAATGCTGTGACAACTTAAATATTCGCCTTTAAAGTTTTAACCTTAAACTAACATTTTCTCCTTCCTCGAAATGCCGTTTAGAAGAGTGTAACATTTTTATAGCTTTCGTGAATGTTATTGCTGGAGAGCTGGTTCAACAACGGTTATTAACAATCAAAATTGCCTTTTCAACGCAAACATTCATGTAGTTAGTAAATAATTAGTTTTTCTATGGCAGGCTTCGGCAAAATGAAAAATTCTAGGCCGAGTTTGTTAATTTGCGAAGCTAATTTCGCTCCCATCAAACACCACAAATACAATTCAAAAACTTGCTGTTGTTAGCTTGGGATTAATAACTTATCATTTCTTTGCTATGATCATAGAAAACTTTAAGGCTGCAGTACCTTTAACTTTTAAAATGTGATAAGTTTGGTAGCAATTAGTATAATAAGTATGAATAATTCTTTGGATTTGATGGGGGGTTCTTAATTAGACCAACTAATTCGACACTACAAGTCATAATACTTTAATTCACGCCTAGTTGATTGTCGATACTTGAAAAAGCCAGACTTGTGAGTTGTCCAATAGTTAATCTCATCTCTGCTCGCAGGGTATACAAGAGCCTATTGTATTCAGTTCTTCATTTTTTATTCTCAAACAGAAAACTCTAATAATTTGGACCTGTTTGAAATCTATTTGGTGCAGCTTTTCGTCATAAACAAACTTCTACAACTTCGTCAATAATCAGTTTAGCTTTAAGTGTTTCAAAAAAGTAATGAAACGTTTGTCCGTCTGTTCCCACTGAGAAACTATAAAAACTTCTTTATTGCCAACTTACAGTACAACCACCAGTTAAAACCTCGACTACATTCGATAACAGTAAATTGAGTACATAATACTGCAACAATTTTATGGTTCCCTCCGTTGATCAAAGCAAAAATGCAAAAACTATTTACATCAAAATTATTACTGGCACGAGTTAACATTTAAATGCAATTGTTCAGTACGGATCTGAAGGCTGGTTTCAGTGGCCCGGAGACGCTTAATTCAAAACTGCGTAATTTTCGGCGGCTTTATTGGGATTCTAATTAATCCAGCTGTGAACACAGGAAGCTCCAACATCTCGCTTGTGTCCAATAAATTATTAAAAAAAAAAATTCCTTGTGTTTTGCTCTTGTTTTGCGAGCGGTTTCTTCCAGGCTTGATCGTCAAGTCTTATGGGTCTGGGTACGAAGGTCGCTCGCACAGTCTGGGTCTAGTTTAAGTCTGGGTACGAGAGGAGATTTTCTAAATTCACACGGTTTTTGGTTGAAGATGGTGGGCTCAAACTCAGTCCCAGTCTTCCGAATGATGATTGCCACTTTGGAACGTTAAGTTGTTGGCTTTTAAAAAGCGCTTATGTTTGGAAATTAAAGTTTGTCCTACAATATAAAGTTGTTAACGAAAACGGCGGAGTGAGATCTAGAACAACCCCGACATTTAAGGTCCGAGTTAAGTTTCAGATTGAAATTTTTCACCGAAAATCAATGATAACAGTTCATAAAGAGGTTGAACACGGTTTCTCCTTAAGAGATCGAAGACACGCAATGATTCTGACGACACCCTTGAGACCGGTGGAGAAACAATACCCTTAGAGTGTTGGAGAGTAATGACATCAAACTGAATAACTATGGATGTCGACCTCCTGATATATGCAATTTTTAGAATCAAGTGTATAATTATCGATCCTCAACGCGATTCCGTCTGGCAAAACAAGGGCAGAACAGAAGTTAAAATTTATCATTTTGTTGGACACATGCTAGATGTAGATGAGGCGCTTTTCTCTCCGGCCTGGTGTTGGCCAGCACTCATCAAATCTCGTTTCACATTCAAATCCATCTAGCCTGTACCCAACTTCGTTGCAGAGTTGTCAAGGTTCAGTGGAGACTGGGCGTGAAATTTTGGGTGTGACGGTTTCAATCAATCCCCCCCCCCAAAAAAAAGGCCCCAATCAAACATGGCAAACGTTCGTTCCTTGGTAAACTGGATAAATTTAATGGACGTTAAATATTGAGAAACAAAATCCAACTAAACATTGCGTCGGTCTTTTCTGCCAAAACGTCGCGGTTTCACAACATCTCAAACGATTGGTCGATCGTTCGAAGTATCTACTAAGTCAAGTTTAGACACTAAATTATACTATGTATTTGTGTTGCTTTGGTAAGGAGAATAACCGACACAATTTCAGTTTTCAACGAAACATTTAAAACAGCCCCCCCCCCTTCCTCCTACGGGCGTAAGATTCTCAATGTCCGGCGTGTGAGCAAAAGAAACCGCTGTAAGGCGTGAAAGTTGACGTCTATGTCGTTGTGGCCTGCTTTTGGGCCAAACTCCAAACTCAAGCCAATCTCGGCCAACTTCGCTTGGTGTAGCCTCGCATTTCTAGCAAAATGCGCCTTATCTAACCTGATTTAAAGCCATTCCCATCGTTCCCCGTTACTCATATTTAAAGCCAATCTCAACTAATCTTACCTAGTCTCGCTGTTCCCTGTTATGACCCCAATGCCGCCTAATCTGTCTGATCTCGTCTCACATTTCCAGTCAACCTCGTCTAATCCAGGATGCGCGATCTCACTGATTTCACATTTAAATCCAGTCTCGCCCAGTTGTACCCAATGTCGCTTTTTCTGGTTATTGGTCCAAACCCCGTCTAATAATTGACACCTTAATTGTGGAACTCCAAGATATTGAACGAAGAGTTGCGAGTGATCGACAAACACACGAGACCTAAAATGCAGATTGCGGAGCGTCGTCACAAGTAGATTAGTTTCTCGTCAGCATTCGCGTGTTTTGAGCCCCGCATAAAAAACGCCTGACGTTCGTCGCGATCAACTTATTTTCCAGTATGACGTTGATTATCAAGGCCGGGAATGGGGAACGGTCAATACTTACATGATCTGCAGTGAGCCGTCGATGTTTTTAACTGTTCAAATCTTCCAGCTTTCGAAGAATTGGTAGATTCTCGCATCTCCAGTCTCATATTGACCGTTCCTCGACTCATATTGACCGTTCCCCGTTTCCGGTTTTCGTTACGTTACTTCCAGTGGCCCACGGGTTACGTGTATACATTTAACTGTACTGCCCAATCCCACGAAGAAACATCCTGGTCTCTTCTACATTACTTATTACAATAGTTATTCACTAAAACTAAATGTATACGGGCTCTGTTAACACTTTAGTTAACACCACAATGTAGTTTTTCACCCTTTAGTCCGGCCAACAGGTTCTCAATTCCAAGCTGCATCATTTTAATCCTTGTCTGCTCCGTTCCTGAGCCTACGTGAGGTGTGAAGGTCACGTTGTCGAGTTTCAGCAGTGGATGGTCACGCGGAAGTGGTTCAGGATGAGTCACGTCCAGTGCAGCTCCCCTAATCGTCCCTTTCTGCAGGGCTGTGGCCAGGTCTTCGTGGTTGACGAGTAGTCCCCGAGAGATATTCACCAAGGTCGCTGTTGGTTTCATAAGAGCAAGCTGCTTTGCAGTTATCAGGTTTGTTGTATGAGGGGTTACTGGGACGGCGAGGAGCACAAAGTCTGACTGGCGAAGCAAGTCGTCCATCTTGGAGCAGTACACAGCACCTGTAATTCAAATAAAACAATTGCAAAAGAGCAGTTCTTGGAAGCGTTTACTTGGACATAAACAGACGTTGTGGCAACATCTTTGTCAGCTAGAATATGACTATATAGTAACAATACATGTAACTACCATGAATTTGATGTTACTGGTAATAATGGCAGTTCAGTTGATTTATTTTTGAATTTAATATTTGGTGCTCAAATAAGATGAATACTGTAAACCTTTCACTCTAAAGCAGACCCAGCCCTTCTTCACCCCAGACCCTTCTCCATCACCCCAACTGCTACACTTACTCCAACCCCTCCCCTTCCCATCACCCATAACCCCCTTTATTTAAACTCTCCTTCACTCCATCCCCTCCCCTTCAACCAAACCTCTTCCCCATCATCCCAACCTCTCGTTATTCTGACCCCTCCCTTTCCTATTACCCTTAACCCCTTCATTCTAACTCTCCTTCACTCCAACCCCTCCACTTCACCCCAATCTATCAGTCCAGCCTCCCCATCACCTTCCCTCCTCCCTTTAACTCCAACCCATCAATCTTCACCCCAATCTATCACTCCAGCCTCCCCATCACCTTCCCTCCTCCCTTTGAATTGTACAGAAGACAACAATCCGTTTCTCAAAATAAATGTAAAAATAAATAGTAAAAAAAAAAAATAATAAAAACAGCAACTGATCATCAGTGGGATTAACTTTAACTCCAACCCATCAATCTTCACCCCAATCCCTCCCCTTTGCCACAACCCCTCCTCCTTCCTCCTTCCTCCTAACTCCTCTCCTTTACCCTGATCTTTTTACCTTTGCCCAAACCTCTCGGGCCCCAACACCCAACTCTTCCCGCTTTACTCCAACCTCTTCTAATCCCATTCAATTTACCCCACTCCTTCACCATATTCTCATATCTTCCTCTACACCCAAGCACCATCTTCTCCCTGTTTGTCAGTCTGAGTCAAGACTTTGTTTGCTATCTCCTTGTTCTCTGATACTTTACCACAATTTAAGTGCTCTGCAGCACCTGTAAGCCATTTACATTAGTTTCAATTTCAAAAAGCCCCTATTAAACCAGATATGAAGACATAAAAAGGTAAGATAAAGAGCTCTACAAATATCCCAAATAATACCTTCTGAGCAAAAGCCCTGGAAAGGAAATGGGCCCTTTCTGGCAGGTCAGACTATTAAACTAGTTTTAATTATTGATAGGTCTGTATAAGCAGAGTGCTGCACAAAAAGCTGCTGTACAAAAGTGTTAATTTATGTAATACTTACCCAGTTCTTGTTCTTTGTCTTGTCTTCTGTTGCGATTGTGGTACAATATTTTCATGTTGAATCCAGTGGACCTCCTGGCGACCTGGTAACCAATGTTCCCCATTCCAATAATGCCGAGGGTGGCTCCATGGACATCCACTCCAAACCAGTCCCTGTCATACTGAGGGAATACCACAGAATATTTTTCAAGGGTAACTTGTTAACTGACTTTAGCAGCTAAAAATGGTTTTGCAAAAACAAAAAAAATAACAACAAAACCAAAACAGATCTAACTTTTGACTGACCTGATGAAACAATATACAAAAAGACAATTTTTTTGGTATTAACTGACTCAACATTTACAAACTGAGATTTTTATGAAAGTGTGAAAGTTTTGATGGTGAGAATGTAGCAGAACAAGAGCTGGCATCTTTCATTATTTTTTTTGTTTTTTGTTTTTGTCCTTCATTTCCTTTTAAAAAGAGTCAACATGACCTGTGACAAGAGGGAAAACTGTGAAAGGGGGGAGGATGGGAGAGACAGAGAACTCTCTCAAATTTATGGTCTAGGTAGTTAGACAATTTGATGTAATTTTGGTAGTTCAGTTGAATTATGATACCCTAATCTAGATTAGGCACAAAGAATTCCCACCTTATCTCTCCATACCTGATACTAGTAGACAATAAGAATTCCCACCTTATCTCTCCATACCCGATACTAGTAGACAATAAGAATTTCCACCTTATCTCTCCATACCCAATACTAGTAGGCAATAAGAATTTCCACCTTATCTCTCCATACCCGATACTAGTAGGCAATAAGAATTTCCACCTTATCTCTCCATACCCGATACTAGTAGACAATAAGAATTTCCACCTTATCTCTCCATACCC
>JAOBYE010725687.1:0-24844 GCA_025403585.1 Parazoanthus swiftii | reverse complement strand
TTCGATCCACTGTTAGCAAGACACGAAATTTCCAACGGAGGGTCGTATAAAACAACAAAACCCGGAACAGCGAGTCAAGTGCTTTAGCATTTTCATACCTCAGGGTACCCAATTTAAGAGTTTTGACGTTTTTCCTGTTTTTACAGCTGACTTCAATTTGCTGCACAAACCAAAACGGGCGTAAAATTTTTAAAGCCAAACCGTGCCACAGACAGTGAGATCACACAGGTACATATATCAGCTAAAAAAATAAACTAAGAAAGGAAGAAAGTAAGTAAGTAAGAAAGGTGTAGATGAGCATGGAATGGCGCATGCAGCCGGTCCAACACATGAATGAGTTAGCTCCAAGGAGCCTTTGATTATTTCTTCCTCCCTCTCGATTAATTTATTCATTCGTTTACCCATTCCCTCTCTAGTTCATGAGTTTTTGCATCGTTCCTTCTCGTCATTTACTCCTTACGTCAGCTCTGCTATTCCTTCCTTCCTTCCTTTCTTCGTTTCTTCCTTCCTTCTTTCCTTCTTTCCTTCTTTCCGCCCTTTCTTTCTTCTTTTAATTCTTCCTTTATCTCTTTCCTTTCGTCATCCCTTCGTTCGTTCGTTCGTTCGTTCGTCCGTTCGTTCGTTCCTTCCTTCCTTCCTTTCCTTCGTTCCATCCATCCATCCATCCATCCTTCCTTCGTTCCGTCGTTCCTTCCTTCCTTCGTTTCTTCCTTCCTTCCTTTCTTTCTTATTTTCTTTCTTCCTTCATCTCTTTCCTTTCGTCATCCCTTCTTTCGTTTCTTCCTTCCTTTCTTCTCCATTCATTTATTCATTCGTTCATTTCATTCTCTTTTTTGTTCATTCATGCCTCGTCGGACTTCTCATCATTCACTTCATTCTTTTGCTCCTTTATTTCGTCTTCTCTTCTTCCAGCTGTCATCTCTTGATTTCTTTATTTCTCCATTGCGTTACTTCTTCGTCAGTTCATTTTCTTTCGTCATTCCTTCATTCCTTTCTTCCTTAGATCCTTTCTAAGTTATTGTTTCTGGGTTAAATAAAAGTAATAAATGTAAGCCTCAAAGAAATATCCAGTGATGTTCCTTGCATTAAATTTTTAACTATAATTATTTGCAGTACACCGGTCGAATTCGAGCTGAACCAAACATTTCAAGAATATTGTTTGCAGTTTTTAGGTGAGATACATGTAGTGCTGCAGAGTATACATGTACAGTAAAACCAGGGTTCAAAATAGCCGCCGGCTGACGGCGATAGCCGGCAGATTTTGGACCTTGCCAGCGATTTTCATTTCCACAACACAGTTCAAGATCAAAGGCTAACCGGCGACTTTTTGGCCGAATCGGTTGTTATAACTAAAAATAAAATAATTTCACTTCTGAATGGAGCTTTGTTTATGCAAGATGATGCAGATTCGCTAGTATAGCTTGATCTTGGAGGTTATATTTATATCGTTTTGCGAACAGAATGTTTTACTCACGAAAACAGCCGGCAAAATTTTTTGACCTAACAAAAGAGCCTACAAATAAATACAGAATTTCAGAACGTTATTTGAACCCTGAAAACTGCGATTTTCTGGCTTATTTAGAAGCAGGCGTAGCTCAGTTGGTTAGTGCGCGGTCTTCGGAGCTAGAGATCCCCGGTTCGATCCTCAGTGACTCCAACGTCTGTTTCGACTTTCTTCTGCTCCTTGTAGCTTTAGCTTTAAACACCCGTAAAACGGAGCACTGACAGAGGAAGGGGGTAAAGTGCGCACTGAGGGCCACAAGTTTACCAGTTGATTTAAAACTGTCACGTGTTACCCTCGTTAAGTACATGTAAGGTCGCTTTACCTTTACCTTTTTACCTTTTTATGAAGATCATTATCTAGACGCCTCTATGCATCTGCTTTCTAATTGAGTAATCGAGCTTTGACTATAGTGTTACTTTCGCTTAAGTGTTGAAACGTTGACTGGCTTTGCATTGTCATTTCATTATCCGAGCTACTTTTAATCCATCTTACAATACGAGACATTATCAGTTTTGTTGTGTTGTTGCGCCATTATCAAATTCAATGACAATGCGAATGTCATTTGTTAGCCTTTTTTCTACGATTGGTTGACTTTTATCGTACATTTCTCTGATTTGAGGCTGGCTAAACGCAAATGCTGCAAATATTGTGTTGACTAATTACTAGCGCTTCCTAATTCGCACTGCCATGGGATTTGTGTTTACTCTTACCACACTCAAGGGAAAATGACAATAATAGCAAACACGCAAGTAATCCTTACCTTTAGGAAACAATGAATTTGCAGTTCACAAAAAAGATACAGTTCAGCGAAGTACTTGCTCAATACAATTTAATTGTTACCTAATCTTTAAACTATATATTACAGGTATTTATTACAGGTATTTAGTACTTGTACTTATACAATTTAAAATGTAAGAACCTCTTTATAAAAAAATGGAAAAAACTTTTTCGTATTGTTGCGTAAGTCATATAATTACATGCAGTATCTTGAAAAACTGAAACTGAAGAGAGAACAGGACCGCTATCTCAACTTTAGAAGCGCTAGTTATCCTAGAATTTGAGAACCTCACTACACGCCGATTGAATAACAACTCGGTGGTTAACTGTGAATTCTTTTCTACAGATGGTTATTTCGTATCAGAAGGTGATGTTGTTGAAATACAGTATTATGGCAAAGTGAGACAGTTTGAAGTTCTTTCCACAATCGCACAAAGCAACTTACAAACACCACAGAACCGATTATTTGTTCGGTCTTTGGGAGAAACGGAGTTGCTGGATAGTTTTAAAGCTATGAAAATTGAACAAAAGAATGAAAAGGAGGGGAGAACTTTAGAAGAAAAATGTAGTCGACTACAGAGCGACATCAAGGAATGCGACGCCAGGGGAATAGAGCCAGCGCATAGCCTTTTAACTGTAGCTGGCGAGAATTGCAAAACTTTTCAAAGCTCGGAAAATCTTTACTCGCCAAACTGCAACGATGCTGAGAAACATCCTAGAAACATTAACGCTGAAGCAGATATTTGCAGTTCAACATTAACATCTAAGAATTCCCGTGAATCTCAGTTTTGCTACATATCTTCAGCCATGACAAACTTGGTAATTTTGCGAGCTGGAAAGGAAACGAAACAAAACTCTAAAGGAAATCCGAAAGTGACTTTTGCATCGATCGGAGGATTAAGCCGTCAGATTCGGTTAATAAGGGAGACAATCGGAATGCCTTTGAAGCACCCCGAACTTTTCACGTCATACGGTAAGTACTTTAGAACAATCTACCTTATCCGGATCAATAGTGACATAATTTTACTCCTCAACAACAACGAAAACGATCCTAAACGCCTGAAAACGCAACTTTTAATGTAAAAATTAGTGCAAGTCCTGCCGTGTATAGTTTAGTAGTGACACAAGTTCGTTGTCTGTAAGCATTGTTTTTATTTATCTTAAATTTACTCCCACATATTTTGGGGGAACGAGGGGCCCTTAATCGTGAGTGGCGGGTTTATCACAAATCTGGAAGCCTAGAAGGGGGTTACAGAGAGAGAGGGGGGTGGGGTTACTAGGGAAGGGCGGCTTAATCAAGAGTTGACAGGAAGATTAATTTCAATCCAAGCGATCATGAAAAATTAATGATCTTCCCGACTCCCTCAGTGTTTCCATTTAATTGTTCCGATCGCTTGAACACTATTTGAACGGACCCAAACGGTAATAGGTAAGCCACGCTCGACCTTTCAAAACTACAAGTTCTAAAGAGATACAACTCTTAACTCTGTACAGGTGTTTCGCCTCCAAGAGGTGTGTTACTCTACGGACCTTCTGGTACCGGAAAGACGTTGATTGCTAGGGCCGTAGCCAATGAGTGCGGTGCATATTTTGTTTGCATAAATGGGCCTGACGTTCTTAGCAGGTATTTGGATGCAATTTTTTCTTACAGATCTGTATCATAGTTGAGTGGAGATTCATCCATCTTTTTCAGTATGAAATTTGTGTATTTGTTGACAAGTCTGCAGACGTAGCTGAAAGCTAAATAGCTGTTTAAACTTTACATTCTTGGAAAAGTTCAACATATACACAAAGAAATGTTTCATTTTAGAGTTGTGATTGGTTTATTTACCGTGAACAGAGTTTCAGCGAGTTGCCTTTTTTCACTATGAAAGAACAAAAGTAACTTATTCCTTTATTATATTTGAAAGTGGATGCTTCATGTACATATCCTGTCAAATATGTATGTTTCAAAGTTTCCCCACTACGTTTTGCTAGTCCGTTGCGCGCACTACTAGTCTACCTCGCAGTCAATCTTTGACTCGTAATATTCATGAACACTCATACGCACACACAGATGCACACACTTAAACGAAAAAAGGGAAATTACAGATAAGTGAAGAGCAGGACGAGCAAAGTAAAATTAATCACTAAAGAGTATAAATAAACCAATGTAGTAGCCTGAGTACTGAGACAGACATGATAAACCAGTAACGGAGGCATTAGCTTGAATGAGCGTCTTAAAATTCCTAAGGGTTTTGGCCTAGCATTGTTAAACATCGCTGTTATAGGCATCAAGATAACAAGTTCTCCAAATTTACACTCGAGAAAACTCACGAAAAGAGTTCATTCTGTTTGGAGCATAAAACTTTAACATCGCTACATATTACTATTAGTTAGTCAACTGGCAATTTATTTCATACAAAATAAGCTTCAAAACGTAGCAAGCTAACGCATTTGGAAAATTTTCTGGTGTTCACATTGGTGAGCAAAAGATGAGAGGGGGAGTGGGGAGAAGTGGTTAAAAGCCGGAATGTTTTCATAAGCTGGGTGGATTCATAACGAGGAGACTATTTCATTAACGAAATTTACGTCATATGGAACTGTGTGTATTGAGGTATTGGACCTATACTGTAACTATTCTAGGTACTATGGTGAAACAGAAGCCAAACTGCGGGACATTTTTCATGAGGCCCAAGAACGTGCCCCGAGTATCGTGTTCATTGACGAGTTGGACTCATTATGCCCAAAGAGAGACAAGGTACAAAACGAGTTCGAGAAGAGACTGGTGGCGACTCTACTTACAATCATGGACGGCATGCAGACTTCAAGTACGGTATGCTAGTTCTTTCCTCTTGGAGAAGGCCGTGAATGACGTCATACACGCTTTACAAATAGCAGAATATATAGGTGGATTGATGATTGCGTCATTTTTGACGCGTTAGCATGGAAACTCGAAAATCAAATCAAACTGAGTTCAGAATTTCGCCGATAGAGCGTGGTTCAGTCAGTACAATTAATTCTCACTGAACATTCGAGTTTGACAAATGGAACAGCTTTGGTTAAACGAGTGCCTAGAGATTTCTGTAATGAATACATTTTTTTAAGACGCACGTGTTCAGGCTCAAATGCTATAAACTAGCTGGGAATACCGGTCTATTTTGGTGGCAACAGTAGCTTGGAGAAAACATGATCCGTATCGAGCGGAGTGGCGATACTTTTAGTCTTCTCTTTCTTGGTAAAATTTGATTCGATGTACATTTTTGACACAGTGACTTTTGTTCTCACTCCAGGATTCGGCACAAGGTCACGTGCTTGTTCTTGGAGCCACCAATCGTGCAGATGCCCTGGACCCGGCTTTGCGACGTCCTGGGAGATTTGACAGAGAAATTGAGATCGGAATCCCCAATGCAGTTGACCGGCGAGACATTCTCGTCACACTTTTGAGAAAAACGCCCAACAGTCTGTGCGATGAAGACTTGTCGAAGTTAGTGCCAATTTCGTATATGTGATTGCCTAAAAAGGGACTAGCTTTACAATGCTTGAAATACACAAACAAAACTGCGTCAATATTGATCACTGATAAAACCTGTTTTGAAAAACTTAAAACATAAAAGATGTGACCCAAGGAATGCATCATTTTTCTAATGATAGATTCCTTCCCACTTGGGGCTGAAAGTGATGTTTTTGTTGAATTTTTGTTGACCCTAGTTTTGACCTTGTAATGACTTTTAGCCCCCACAAAGGAATGCATCTAGCAAGAATTTGCATTAGAAAAATGCTGTATTATGGACAGTTGAATATATGTTCGCTCGTCTTGTTTTCTTTCATGCCAGGGCTCTTAGGCCCCGTCCACACGTATCCGGATATTTTTGAAAACGGAGATTTTGTTTTCCGTTTTCGCCTTCCGTCCACACGTATACGGCGTTTTAGATCACTGAAAACGGAGGTTTTCGAAAACGCTCCTGAGAGTGGAGATTTTTGAAAACGGAGGTTTGTCGTATTCGTGTGGACGGGCGAAACGGACGTTTTCGAATACGATGACGTCATACAGTTCCAGTCCGTTCCGAGCGCATGCTCTATTGGTTACAGCGCATTAGCGTATCCGTGTGTACGGCGAATACGATTCAAAAACGCTACGTGTGGACGCGTATTTTTTGGAAAACGGAGAAAAAATCTCAGTTTTCAAAAATATCCGGATACGTGTGGACCGGGCCTTATTCTTTGAGATGGTCGCGAGTAAAAAGCTCAGTGTCAGCGATATTGTATGAACATATTTTTGTCTGGTAATGTTTTGAAGCCCTGTTACACTCTTGCAAAGCAAGTTGTATAACTCAGTAGCGCGTGTAACATCCCGTCGGCAGCTTGCTTCGCAACGGAAAATTGCAAAGCAGGCTGCAGAAAAAGTTGCACATACTTCTGCTCTTGGCAACACTGCGAAGCCACTTGCAGAATGTAACGTGTCTTCTGCAAGTACCAATGCTCTGCTGTCGTGGACGTTGCAAAAGAAATGGAAGAAAAAAACTGCCTCGTGTAACATGTCGTTTACAAGAACAAATCTTGAAACCATTAGGAGTTGGGTTTCTGGCCTTGCAGCCGTTAGTTGGTAGAGCAACGGTGATCTGTTCTGGAGGTCGTGGGTTCGGTTCCCGCCGGGGTCAAAACGTTTTCTCTTTCTCCGTGTGGGCCCATTCCATTTCTAGGGCTTCCGCTCAAAAGATATTTCTTGGTATGTTTGTAAAGCACTTTTATCTCTTCACATTTATGTCATTACATCTAATTATTAGTGCTCAGCGGCCAAACCTTACTGGTTTCCCCCTGACTTACGTGTTTATTTTATCGGTTCGACCAGATTTGCTGAGAGTGCACACGGCTACGTCGGTGCAGACCTTGCTGCTGTTTGCAAAGAAGCGGGGTTGATAGCTTTTAAGCGTTGCCTTGACAACGTCCAAGAGCAGACGCTGGATAGCAGTATCACCACTGATCACGTGTTAAAAGAACATCTCTTGGTAACGCCAGATGACCTGAGAGAGGCCTTCAGACAAGTGAAGCCAAGCGCTATGAGAGAAGTTGCTATCGATGTACCAAAGGTATAACAATAATAATAATAATTATTATAATAATAGTAGTAGTATTTTTTATTATCATTATAAAATAGTAGAAGGTTCAGGATGTGAGGATTTAGATAGAAAGATAACACACTGAAATGTTCGCGTACGTTAGAACTCTACTGTAAAGCTGTTAAGACAAATGCGTAACTTTCCCGTTTACTTTCTCTTGATAGATGTTTATAGATTTAATCTTGTTTTATTTAGCTCTTTTCTGGACATGCTTTTAAGTTTATCAATAATGCATTTATAGCTTGAAAGTGTATTTTTTTAAATATATCTTTTAATCGTTTTTGTTGAGCGCTTAGTGATGCTCGATTTAGGCGCTATTTGAGGACTGTTCTTATTTGTGGTTGTAATTTTGATCATACTCCCAGCTTGTCAACACTTCATTTACTTATCTTATGTCGTACGTGATTACTATCTAGGTTCGATGGAGCGATGTTGGTGGTAATGAGGTCGTTAAACAGAAGTTGAAAGAGGCAGTGGAATGGCCACTGAAGCATCCAGAAGTACGTTTATGTCACGCAGTATTACAGCAAATCCCAGTAGTGATTGCATATCAAATCCCCGAAAATCCTGAATCGCCCACGCACTGTGGTCTTAGACTTTTTTCACTTAACTCAAAATATCACGAGTACGTTCATCTGAAGACTGAGCTTTTCTATTTCAAGTAGCTTTTCTATACATGACCGTTTTGTGTGAGGGTGAGTTGGAAGTTGCCTAGAAACCAACAGTGATTCTTTGGCACCTTTTTCAGTGCCCAATATCACCCAACAACCTCGATCCCAGGGCTTTTACCAAAGAAGTGGGAGGGCGAGATGATAATGCCAAATAACCTAAAATGCTCGATAGTTCAACACCAGGAAGAACAGAACACGAATAAAGCAAAATAACAAACCCTACAATAACAGCGGCAGTGTAAATCTGGAACAATGTTAGACTCATTTTCGAAAGCAACTATGCCTAGGGGTCGAAAAGTACTTCTTGCCAGATTAGTTATTTCTTTTGCTTTAAGCTTACCCCGTTGGCTTATAGAATCCATAAACAACACCTGTAATCAAGCGCTACACTGGCAAAAAATGACCACTTAGTTTCATCGAGTTAGGTTGCAAATGCATTAATCTTTCTAATTTATTTGTGGATTGTCCGGATTGAATTAAATATTGTGAAAATAGA
This sequence comes from Parazoanthus swiftii, assembly GCA_025403585.1. Classification (NCBI taxonomy): domain Eukaryota; kingdom Metazoa; phylum Cnidaria; class Anthozoa; order Zoantharia; family Parazoanthidae; genus Parazoanthus; species Parazoanthus swiftii. The sequence goes on along the minus strand of JAOBYE010725687.1, from coordinate 16,297 downwards.
ACAAGGAAATAACAAAAAAGCAAACAATAAGTCGGCAAAATACATATTTACGTTTGTTTCAGGCATTCAAGAGAATGGGCATCCGTCCACCGAGGGGAATTTTGATGTATGGTCCCCCTGGCTGTAGCAAGACTCTCATAGCAAGGGCGCTGGCCACTGAGAGTGGGCTCAACTTCATTGCAGTGAAGGGACCAGAGCTGTTTAGCAAATGGGTCGGTGAATCAGAACGTGCCATAAGAGAAGTATGTGGACCAATATACTGACTGTGTAGTTCTTTTTCCTCACTTTACCAAGGCAATGTAGCTTATGTTCATTAGGAGGACGAGTTCTTTTTCTACCCTCCATCTGTCCGTCATTCTATCTGTCTGTCCATCCATCCATCTATCCATCCATCCATCCATCCACGCATCAATCAATCCATTGTCCATCAACTGCCCATCCATCCACTCACACATCCATCCATCCACCCACCCATCCATCCACCCATCCATCCATTTATCCATCCATCCATCTATCCACTGTCCATCCATCCACTCACACATCCATCCACTCACACATCCATCCACCCATCCATCCATCCATCCATCCACTGTCCACTGTCCATCCATCCACCCATCCACCCATCCATCCATCCATCCATCCATCCATTCATCCATCCATCCATCCATCCATCCATCTATCCACTGTCCATCCATCCACTCACACATCCATCCATCCACCAATCCACCCATCCACCCATCCATCCATCCATCCACCCATCCACCCATCCATCCATTCATCCACCCATCCACCCATCCATCCATCCATCCATCCATCCACTGTCCATTTATCAATCCAACCACCCACTCAGCTGTCCATCCACCCGTCCGTCTGTCCGTCTGTCTATTTGTCTGTCTATCTGCTAGCCTGTTTGTGACGTTAAGTTTACATAAATACTTAGATGTAAAGATGCATCCTCCTTTGGGTCCCAGTTTTAAAGTCAGTCACTGTAGACCTGTTATGAACTGCTAAGTTTTCAAAAGCACATATAGAATGATTTGAAAATCTGCACGACTAAGTACTAAGCGTAATAAATGGCTTCCTCTTAGCCTCTGTAAACTGAGAAAAGTTCTCTACCCCACATCATTACTCAGTGTCTGAAACTGATAGTTTATTACTCGTGTCGTTTTAGGTATTTCGCAAAGCCCGTGTGGCAGCTCCATCCATTATTTTCTTTGATGAGATAGACGCCCTTGCAGGACCGCGGGGGAGTGGTGACGAGGGAGGCTGCGGTGCCTCGGACCGAGTCCTTACCCAACTGCTTACAGAACTGGATGGAGTCGAGGCTCTCAAAGACGTAATCATGGTGGCTGCCACCAATCGTCCAGACATAATTGACAGCGCGCTGATGCGACCGGGTAGAATTGACCGAGTGTTGTATGTTCCTCTGCCAGATCTGAACACAAGAAAAGAGATTCTAAAGATTCATCTTTCTCGGACCCCCACTGGCGAGGATGTCGACCTGGACGATCTTGCTGTTAAGACTGAAAAACGTTCTGGTGCGGAGATATCTGCAGTTTGTCGAGAGGCGGCGTTGGCGGCTTTGAAAGAGGACATTTCTGCTCACGTTGTAATGAGCACGCATTTTAGTCAGGCGCTTGAGGCAGTTAAGCCTAGAATTACTGAAGACTCCACGAAATTTTACGAACGTTTTCAAAAACAAAGTGGAATACATTCAATATGAAATGTACTTGTAGTCCTTTTGGGCTGTAACCCGATTCTGCCGACTTTATCTAGAACACTGGTTGATGTGGAATAAACGTGAAGGTTCTGGATTTAAGATTGCAAATTTGCACTTCCGACTCGCGTGTACTGTATCACAGTGGATCGGAAATAAATTGATCACTCACGCCGCAAATAGCTCACTTTCTGTCAAGTTATGACTAGTTAATTTTGTTTTTAGGGTCTTAGGAGCCCCGACGTTCGTGCATCGTAAGGCAAGCTTACAAATGATTGAACGCATGTACAAAATTTGTTTAAAAGCCAATCATGTCCGCCCATTTATTCTTTTTGAGAATTTGATAATGCTTTATATAATATTTCTTATAAAGTCGCACGCTCAGATTGGCTGAAAACCCATGTGACTGCAGGATAGTATGCCACTGGGGTTTCGATCTCGGACAAGTTCCGTGTGTTCCTTCAGATTGAATATTTTATAAAATAAATACAAAACGTTTTCCAGTAACCTGATGTTGGCACTTAAACCCAATGCCACTCTCTTATTGGCATCATTGTGCCTTTCTAACATTTTAAACCGGACAAGTGTGTAAAATTTAACAACTACTTAAATATCACAACTAAATTTGATTATCGCTCATAGAGTGTTCAAATTGTTTAGTAGAAATCCACGTTGGTCTAGTCACGAAGAAAACAGATGTATTTTATTTCAAAAAAGTTGTGTGAATTATCTTATTATTACAAACTGAAAACTGTTGTCAATCCCACTCCGAAAATGCAATGATGCGTACAGTAATCTGTTAGCGCCGGCACACACAGCGTTGGAAGAATCGATCAAATTTATGAACTTGCAGTACACCATTTTAACTTTGTACTAAACTGTTAAACAATGAGCGTTCCACAAAACGGCATGTGTAAGAGTATGAACAAGTATGTAGTGCAAAGTAAGAACGTAAAGTTCTCTGAAAAACTTAGATAGTCTTTTTATACAAAGAAAGTTTTTTGTACTTTCTTGGCTTTGCGTTTTCTGTCTTGTTTTCTTTTGTCTCGTCTCTTTTGAGGAGGGAGATCTTTTGATGCAGCTGAATGACCCGTTTCCAATTTATCACTGCTTTCGCCTGTTTGATGTTGATCATTTATTTTATCTCCACTTATCTTAGTCGTTATCGGAACATCAGTTTTGTTATTATTTAAAGTACCCGTTATTTCATCGTTTTCTTGGCTACCCAAGTTGAAGTGGCTATGTGCTGATTCTAAAGCTTGTTCTTTTTTATCCTGATACTCCTGACGGTCTTCAATTAAACAATCATCTCCATCCTCGACGTAGAAATCGGAACCTTTGCTCGAGTCCAGTTTCTGATCGTAGCAAAACTCGCAGTCGCTAACTGAACTACGCGTAGAATCAGTAAAGGTGATAGCAAGTGGTGTGGGGGATACTGCGGAGAAACTAGTGCCTTGACTATCGTTTGTGGCCAACAGACTTGAGTGATAACTTTTGTTTGTTGTCGTCGGACTGTTCTGCTGACATTTGCTTCTGTCTGACAGGCTGACACGTCCGTTGCTTGTTGCCGACAGACTCGGGTGGTGAATGTTGTTTGCTGCCAACTGATCGTCGTGTTCACTATTGTTTTCTGTTAACTTACTATTGTGTTGACTGTTGCTTGCTGCCGAGAGACTAATTTGTCGACCCTCGGTTGCTGCCGATAGACTGGCAGTCTGGTTGCTGTTTTCTGTCGATAAACTGATCGGTTGTGTGTTGTCCGAACCAACAACATGTCGGCCAGTGGAACTTCCAACAGGCAACGACAAAGTCGCGTGAGCCGGCTGTTTCTGGTGTTGCACTGGACTAAAAGCAGAAAGTCTGTTGGTGTTTTTCCAGTTCTGGCCATTAGAAAACGATGCAGCGGATTTGATCTCGTTAGTTTTTTCGTTTCTATGAGCGTCTATGTCGGAAGATTCCTTGTCCTTCTGCAGATCCAAAGCAGACTGTGAGCGGCCAATTGGAGGTAAGCGGGGTATGAACGGTCTTTTCAAGCCTTGATTACCTTGGGAGAAAGTTCTTTTGTATCCTAGGTCAATGGACAGGATCTGACGCAACTAGAAATAGAAAAATAAATCGATATCAATAAAAATCATGTGTGTTGGTTACGAGTTGGTTAGATCTCGGACCAACAACCAGGAAATTGCAGATTTGAATTAGTGGATCGTTAAGTTGTGTAACCGCCTAAAAATTGCTTAACTTGGTGAAAGGGGAGGTCTAAAACTGCCGGAATGTTGTGGTGGCTTTTTGTTACTATAACGGTATCAGCAGTAGGGTGAAGTAAGTACGGACGAAGATATATGTTGATAAGGATATCCAAAGCAAACCATTGATTCTATACTAAGTTTAAAAATCGAAACAGCCACACCTAGAAATCAAGAGCAGTATGTTGAGCGCCCTTCTATATGAAAATTAATGCTGGAAGACTATCATTAAGAAACTTGACACGTTCCGGACAAAATGTTCACGTCGTGTCAAGAGGTTTTGTGACCAAACAAAAAAGGTAATCAAAATCTACTCGCATCTTGTAATATGGAACCACCTTTAACCGTTGTGAAGAGACGACGACAGAAATGGCTGAGCCACGCACTGAAAATGGGGGGAAAACCCTGTCAATAATTCAAACTGTGCTTAGATCCGCACCACAAGGGAATAAAAAATAAATAAACTGAAACACAGTTGGAAGAGTTGTAGCCGATCAACAGTTTTGAGGCCTCGCATATACTGGGCACGTAGGGTCTTGTGTGAGTAGTTGACAGGAACCATAGCATAGAAAAATTCTTTCCTTCCCATGTTGAATTTAAGGATTCTTAGTTCCAACATTTAAAACAACTAAGGGCGCACTCTATTGATTGTATTCAGGTATACGAATATATGGAATAAAACATCGGTTTCTTCTTCAAATCGAGAAGAATGTTTTTTTGAGAAATGTACGAAACAAACATTTCTTAAGCAAATCCAAATTTGGAACAATGCTTTATTGCTTACTGCAGCGAAAGGGCATAAAAAAACTGCTTGAAAGAATTTTTGTTCCAGAATAGGGTCAATCGAACACACGATATAACCAAATGGTCCGGCACAAACCTCGTTAAGCTCTTTACTCAGTCGTCGTTCTTCCCTTTTCTTTCTGCTCAGCTTAGGAGTGACGTCGGTGGACACAGAGTTGAGAATGCTCACCTCTCCAAGCTGACGTTTCAACTCGTTATTCTCGGCAATTATTCTCGCAATTGAGCTAGATTCGTTGCTGGGCGGCATCAGTTTTGAGTTCAACTCCGAAATTTGGCGATTCAGGTCTGCATTCTCGTACAAGAGCTTTGCTACTTTCCCAGTCTCCGAAATCTTCGACTCGTGCAGCTGGCGTTTCAACTCGTGATTCTCAATTTTCATCAGGTCAACAGGATCTTTCAGGACGTGCAGCGCTGCAACATCCAAAGATCTGCGACGAAATACTGATCCCGAAAACGAAGCAGCTCTGTTACTTCTAAATCCTTCTGTTAACTGTTGAGCAGTAAAACATGTCTTGGCTCGTTTCGCCATTTTTGGCCGTGCAGCAATTCTTGGAGAAGATTTTATCCGAGGACTTCCATGTCTACTAGAGTAAGTTCTATTTTCAGACTTTAGGTCGAGTATTTCTTGTTGTAGTCGAAGTATTTCATCTTGAAGTCGTATCACAGCACCAGGGTTGTCACGTGACTCCAGCTCGTATGAACTGTTGCTGTATTCGCTCGAGGTACGATTGGAACGTACTCCCGATGAAGATGGAGAACGCAGTGATTCTTTATAATGTTTTCCTAACTTGATGACCTGGGAAAAGAAAAAATATGTTAAGTTTTTTGGTTCTCTTGCACAATGCATTTCTATACTACAAACACGTATCAGTTATTTGACAAACAGTTATAGCGTGGCCAACATTTGTTGTTTTATTGCAGGTTGAAGTCTGTGGGTAGAGACAACGGAGGCATGGAATGGAGATTCAGTGGTATCAAAGCTGCTTTTGCGAAGGAAAAGGTTAGAAAATAGTTATTCTTCATCAAATACACGAGTAATGGCCCAGTTATGCATTCGCTGATTACAGTGGCTACAGACTCGTTTTTAGAGTGTTAGCCTCGGTTTAGTGTTAAACGTTCGTAATTGAGCCGAGCTCAATGTATTGCTTGGAGGTTAAGTCTTACATTCAACATGAAGTCGAGTTAATTCATGTAAATCAAACAACAAGACCAGACATTGCAATCAGCGACAACTTGGAACACGAAACTGGAGTATTACCACTGTTTTTTTTATTAGCTGTCTATCGCAATCACCTCGCCGTATAAAACTGTTTAGATGGCCAGTAAGTGGATGAGCCATGATAAAACGTCTTGAGGAAGGTTAGTGTCCTCACTCTGTTACCAGCAGTACTGCAGACATAGTTATATTTCTATTCATATCTCCTTTTTAATCATCACTCGTTTATTTTTTTGTTTTCGTTCTTGAAGTCTCTTTGTCACAATGGATCATGTTGCGTCTTGCAGCAAACTGCAAACTAAATCAATAAATATGGGTAATCGAATGGTTTGGAGTGCAATTCAGGATTAATCAGTTCGAGGAAATATTTCAAAGACTAAATTAAAATTTAACGAACGAAGTGAGTTGAATTTGTTTTCTTTAAGACGTGAGTGATGATTAATCCCAAATTGGACGAAAAAACACTCGGTTACTTGTTAACAGTATGCATTCATGAAAGAAATAAAGTTTGCAAACCGTCGCGAAAAACTTCTCAAGCACTGCGTTCAGCTCTTTGGTTTGAAACTTTCTATGCTGTTTCAAGTCCTGACCAATTGTACTTGTCACTGTGTTCTTAACGGATACCTTTGTTTTTTAAAACTTTGAAATAGGTCGTTCAGTTGCGCTCGGCAAACCTGGTGTTTACTACAAGTACAAATAACAAGTTGTTACACAGTTTTGATTTGTAAATGCTCTGTTTGAGATTAGCAGAGGGGCTCTTAGCCAATCAGATTGTAGTGCTTTTTCTATGTAGATTAGTAAATAAAAAATAGACATCTTGTAAGCGAAATAGAGCTACAAGAACGAGTTTTGAACGGACTTCTCGATTTACCTGGGGTACACACAATAAGCAAACTGTCGCAGTGTTCGGAAGAAAAACACACAGAGACACGACTGCTGCGAACGCATTGATTTCCTCCTGTAAATAAAACGCGAGTGGGAGACACGTGATTACAAACACCATCCAAATATACAGTGCTGCGCTGAGACATCGGGTCTCTAGTAGAATTCGTTTGTTGACCCCCCTGGTTTGCCATGCGACAAAACAGGCAGCCAGGAGGACCGTAATCTTGTAGCCCAGTATGACGCACAGCCAAGTGATGGTGTGCACCGAGTAACATGCCCCGTACTGGAGAACAGTTGTAACATCTTTGTGGTTGACGATCTGAAAGACACCAAGGGACATTCCACCAGTCAACAGGAAGTGACGTAAGAAGTTATCTTAAACGTAATTCGTGGTTTGCAAACAAATTATACGCAATATAATAGAAGATCTACCGATCAGTTCTGTGTAAAAAGAAGTCGATTCGTCAAATTAGGGTGTATACGAGAGCCTGTCAAATTGCCATGGAAACAAATTTTCCAGTGGGAGAACAAGGATTGACTAGCTGACAAAGAAAAACTAGCTCGAATCCATCATGATATGCGAGAAATCCTTCCGTAAAGTAGAGTGACACGGCAAAATGAAAAAGGGAAGGGAGCCACCTTAACTGGTATAAATGCTGTTTAAAACTCTAGAAAATGATCTTAGGTCAGCTAAATCTGACATTCTTGAGAAAAGTGACAATCAATAATGCAATGTTAATGGCAACAACAAGAGCATCTCAGCCGTATTCGAGGCTAGGTAGGGGTTCAATATTAGACCTACTTGGGATATTTGTACAGCATGCACTTTAACTTCCACGTTTGTATCATTAAACATTTTCCCTTTGAAACGCAATCGCTCGAAACCAGCTAGAAACAGAAATGAACTTACCTTTGTTCTAATATTGTTGAACCGTAGCCGTGGCGTGTCGAGACCAAACCACAGTCCCATAACTAAAGCATCGATCAGAACAAGGATGATAACAAAGCAAAGTAAGCCTCTGTCGTTCGGAAGCTGTTAAACAAACAAAAAAATGCGTGTGTTGAAACCTGCTTTATGACTATCTTGTGCTTACACCTTTTCGTCGTTACTAAGTTAAAGAAATTTAGTGTACATGCAGATTGAAACACGCCTTTGAACTAAAGGGTTTAGGAACAAATCGTTCGATAGTGCGGAAGCAAACATCGAGCTCAATTAGTCGAAATATGGGCCACCCTCAGTCCTTTTATGGACTACTGTCTAAACAGGAATCTTCAAAGCCACCGTAAGATCGTCAGCGCGTGCCTCATTCAAGCCAAGGTTTGCACTGGGAGATGAGGCGCGTGGTTATCTAGATTCTGGGGCGCTTGAGACATTCCATCCTTCAAACCTCTAACTTAACTTATTCCTAAACTTTACTCTAACCTTGATTTCTAACCCTAAACCTAGAACCCTAAAATGCATTCTGAATTCATCCACGGGGCCATGAAGACCTTAGGTAAGTTCATGCCGACCCTTGAGTAGTTCGGTTTGGGGACGAAACTCTAAATTACCTTTGCTGCCATCTTGTTAGATAACTTGAACGCTCTCCATACTTGTACAAATGATGCGCCTATCACCATACTAAAACCGATAGCCAGAAGTACTCGGCGAGTCTGAAATGTGTAAAGTTGAGAACTGTTATTGCAAAATTGCCACGCACTAATTACTGCTTCCAAAATCAAGATAAAAGAACATGCTGCCTTAAGTCTGAAACTTGTTAAATTCATTTGGAAATGCATATCTTTTCATTTTTGTCTTTTTTCTCACGCAAACGACGAAAGTGGCGTTTGCGTTTCTTTGTACAAGCAGAACATTTTGTTTAACTCTCTCCAAAGTGAAACTTTTTAAATAAGAAAAGCTGTTTTCCTGTAACTGTGTGGAAAACAAATTCGGAAAATTTTGAACAGACTTCTTGCACAATGAAGGTGTTCAAGTTGTTCTTGTGTAGATAAAATGATATAGGTATGAATTGAAGTGATTCTTTTTGTCTGAATAAAGTACTTGTCCACATGGAAAGGTTTCGAGAAGTTGGACAGGTATGGACAGGTCTTTAAGTGCGGTGGTACGAGCAACCTTTTCCTGTAAATAGTGGTGCAATAAGGTAAGTTTGAAGGTTGCAGAATCTTGTTGAACGTATTTCCAGCCACTGAATTGGAACAACATATGAAGTTTATAATGTACAAAATAAACAAAATAAAAGGAATACCTCGCAAACGATTGTTATGGTACTTGATGATACTCTGTTGCTGTCCAGTACAACGAAATACAGAGAGACGTACAGCACGACGCAACCAGAGATGATTACAATGTTTGTAACGGGGTCTGAGAGCGCGTTGGAACTGTAAGGATGATAAAGAGAACGTTTAGGATACTGTACGGCTGATATTGTCTTGACTTGTGGCCGTGCAATACAGTATACAGAAGTGACGTGAGAACCGCCCTCAGAATGTCTTTGTTGTGACGAAGTTTTGAGCAAAACGCCGAATGGACTTGTCAGCGGTCTCTCTCCTTACAAAACCAAATATTGACTTTCGGACACTCGGAATAAAAATTAATGAGAGACACTCAACTGCAAAATAATATTATTTCCTAAGATCAAAATAACAGATCCAAAAGTTTATTTAAGTTTAAGTTCGATGTTTTTCATTTTCCTCAGCGGAGAATGGTAGCAGACGGTTGAAGTGTTAGTTTAAGCCATTTTGAACATGCTATCTGCAATTTTGAAATCTGCAACACAAGTTTTCTGGTTACGATTCTCGCGTCTGAAAACAGTATGCACCTGACAACAAGAGGTAGGAATTGAAAACTCTTGTAGCAATGAAGTGTACCTTCAGCTTATTTGATAAAATTTAGAAGATATGATGGGACCGTCTGCCAAACACTTACGAGGATTTTTCGAATAATAGAAAAATTATTTGAACTCTTTCAAGGATTTTATGAAGCTTTTTCAAAAACTTGAGGAGTACTCTCTGAACGCTTCTGTAGACTTTCCGTACATTTTTAAAATTATTCATCTCCGAAGATTTTGGGAAAACTTGAATTCCGATATCTTTACATGTGATCGTAACTGCTTGCAGTGAAGAAATGAGATTTTTTTGAACAAATAATTATGGTATTTCACCCAAATCTGTATGGTAAACAGTCATAAGCAAAAAACTGCTTTTTGTATGTCTTAACAGCCAGACCAGGAGGAAAGGCAGGAAATAAAAACGACTTACCTGTATTTTCTTTGTTTAAGAACTACAATAAGGAAAATAAAAGCCAGAATAATTCCAATGGACGCCAAAACTATGACTACCCAGAAGAGTGTGGATCTGATGTGAAGTACCTCGTACGTCACCTGTACACCGTCCGCAGGGGGCCAAGGACCTAAAGACAGTGTTGATCAGGTCAATTAATAACGCTTTGCTCAGCTGAAGCAGTGGCAAAACTACATGTACCGGCCAAAAGGTCCGAAAAAAAACTTAGTCTAAAAATGATTAGCCATATTACAGCTTCTGCTGAATAACCAATATATAATTAAGATTACATTACATTACCTTATAATAAAATTTTATAAAATAAAGCAGATATAACGCGCCTTCTGATTGGCTGTGCAGCATGTTTTATCATTGTTTATATATTTTTTCTCATCACATGGTATGGCATTGCAGTGTAGTGTGCATAGTTTAAGCGTAGTGTGGTTGCAGTGTTATGTAGTGTTAAAATTTATTGTAAAGGAATATACCTGGCCATTGTATTAGATGAGAACCGTTTAAGATGACTTTGCTAGTTGTGGAATCATAAATTCCCACAGCGACAAACGTACCATCTGCAACACAAAATTATCTGAAATTAGCAAAAATGAAACAAAGTAACCATAAAAAGAGGTTTGCAACAGTTAATTAATCCAAAAAGATCAAACAAAATGTAAATGTTTTACCAAAAAAGGGAAAATTCTGCTGCTCAGTTGGCCAAAGTTTGCTAAAATTGTTTATTGGAATATTTCCATTCTTTATTTGTAGTAACCCCGTTTTAGTAGTTTTGTAAGCTAGCAAGTAGCTTTGCTTGGCTTTTACTCAGTTCCCATATGATAAACATGTCCGACTTAGTTAATAAAAGCTTGGGAGTGCATCCTTGTGTTATCACAAGTAATTCAGGGGCATCCCACTGTACATCTACTACTTGAAAATAAATCGTAGAACACATGTAACTTCTGCGTTGTTGAAGACATTGTCGTTAGACGGAAAACACTTACTCTGCAGTTGTGATATCCTGGCGTTAGCTGTAATTTGTCTCTCTTCACTGAACTTAATAAAACCCTGTATGAGTGAATGGGTGAAACCAGGGAAGAATTAGTGAAAGTACTCATACCATTAATTTATGATACTGTCTTATTTATTTGCCAGATTTACAGCTGTTTTAGTATTTAAACAAATACTAATTTATAAAAAGCTATCTTATAAAAAGCTAGTATTTTTATAAAAAAAAACTTTTTACAAGTTTTATATCCATTCGCTTTGATTACATTTCCATCTTTTTTTTTTACTTTCTAAACATTGTAGTACTGTGTTAAACAGTATTAGAATGTAATTCACTACAGGTGCTTGTCAAAATTGGCCTTCAGTATGTAATGGAGGACTAGCATTTTCTTAAAGTGCTAACCCTTACTTACAGTTACCCCGTTAAACTGTAGATTTTCCAGACTCGATTTCAGCACAGCAGCCATCTCGCCATCGTGGTATGAAAACTCTTCCAATGTCTTGTTTATCTTGCTAAGCTTGTCAATAGATGTATTGAGCGCTAGGGCGATGCTCCACACACTATCAAACCCGATTGGAGAGTACAGGGGATTCACATCAGGGTAGTGCTTCTGATACGCTTTCAAATAAGCCGCTGCTGTCTATTGAACAGTAACAAAAAAGTAACGAAACTTTGAAAAATATTTAAGCTATTTTTTTGCGCAAATTTCGTTCACACAATTGACAATTGTACTTTTATAAACTATTCGCGATTTTACTGTCTCTATATTTTGTGTTTTTATATCTTTGAATAAGTCATCATCGATTAGCAAATGTACCAAACCCGGTTTATAGTGTTTTCAGCTTTTTCAGTCATTAAAACGCAAATATAAAGTCCCGACCCGCCATTACTCATTTCTCGATTCTCGTTTCGAAGCGAGAATAAATTTGACTTGATGTTGTCCTGTCAACTCGGGAAAATCTAAACGTCTAAAGGCGAAGGCGGGATTAAACTAAACTAAACTTTATTTAACATTGTTGCGCTGGGAGTGATTGCCCATTCTGCCAAGTTAGTGACTTATGTTTAATCGCTCGACGGCACAGATCTTGGCGTGAAAGTCGATTTCATATAATCTGATGACAACCGCTGTTCTATCAGTTTATAGAAATGGGTACCCCTTTGCATATCTGACGATCTGTTACAAATGATTCTGGTTTCGGGTAAAAACATAATTTACTGTTAAAAGTTGTTGTTCATCAAAAAGCACAATGTATTAGGAAATTTCAAAAAAGCTGCTTGCACTCTTTTAATTCAAGACAATTGTAGTCACTGCACACTTAACCACTTGTAATGAATTGCTCAACACTTGCAGTTTTTGGCATTCTTGGATCTAATCCGCTAGAAAGAACATACAAAATGATAAAAAATATGGAAATAAGAGTGTTTGTTTTTTGTTTAATAAACGATATAGATACTGACAGCAGTTTGACCCTTACCAGTCCCGAGATCGTGAGCTCATCATCTTGCCTTAACGTTGCGCTCTCTACTGTGAAGCAACTCTGCACGGCTCGTAACATTTGTTGTTGGTTGCAAATGATTCTTGGATTGGTTTTCATCCACCACCGACCATCGTTGTATCGATTCAGTAGCAGCCACACGTGGCCAGCTCCGTACATTCCTTGCTTGTAGGCCTAACACAAAAAATGGTTATCAACATTTCGGTTTCCTAAGAAAGATATATATAAAATAAACCTGTGTTTGAGACATGTGAACTATTATTCTTTCAAACCAGTACAGAAAACGCCGTTGGGTTTTTGTGTTGTGAATATAATATGAAGCATAATAACATAGCGAGAAAGCTAGTGCTTCACGGCAGTGTTCTATACGATTTGTTCACTCTGTTTCTATTTCATTCTGAACCTTTGTATTCGTTCATGTTTCTGCTGAGAGAGTAATTGCGCGAAACGCACAGTCTTTCTGTTTATTGGCCTATGCTTATGCCACTATGACCATGTTTGTATGTAGCAGTTATGCGTGCGTACGATCGTATAGGGGCTTGCTCTTTATCTTGTGCCAGATCTCTGTGCGCGTATGTATACGCGTTTTATTATTTTGTTTTGCGACGCGCACTTACCTCACAAAAGACTTGTCCCGCTTTGTCTTCCTCAAACATTCCGACAATGATTCGCGCATCTTTACTCTAGTAAAAGAAGAACTGCCAAAAATCTATCAATAAATACTAAACAAGTGGAAAGCATTTTTCGTGTTCTGATAAGTTACTCGAAATTGGGATATATAGACTGCAAACAGTCAAATACAAGCTGGGAGTTGAAGAAACGGATCAGCAAATATACTTTTAGTTCATCTTGCGCCCGCATTAATCTAGACATTTTTTCCCGCACAACAACACTCATTTTGTTTGGACCGGCAAAGAAGCTATTCGCAGTCGAAAGACATCCACTGCTATTTACACCAAGGCAATCCCATGCATGACACGAGACACTTAAGGTATTTCGATGCAGAAACTTCGGATTTGCCGTGGTGTAAGAACCTTACGTCTGACTTCACTGGGTTCCCTGAGAGATGCATAAATGATGTCACATGTACAGTGTAAGCATATTTGATAGAGCGATGGATATGAAACTCGGCCAGTTTCTTTGTTATAGGTTTTGGATTTCCGTCTGTCTCAACTTTCGTTAGCCTTTTTATTTGAAGGTCCACAAAATACATAAGGTATTGAAACATATATATATAATACATTGAACAAAGCAATGTGCACTGTCACGGTTCGTTCGACTTAAGGCGAAGCAGTTTTGTGTAAGCTTGAAGTTTGTTGAGTTTCACAACCAGTTTGTTACACAAGTATCATGGTGCATGTGAGACAATGATAGTTCATTCTGTCGATCTGTGGATTCCTACACTCACACTCTACAAAATTCACTTCAATTATGGTAGGTGAATTGGGGTCATAAACGTGCTCGACGTCTGGTTAACGTCAGGTATATCGTCCCAAAATATTTACTTCAACTCCCATAACTAAAGCAAATTTTCCAACGTACAAGAAGAAAAGTGCAACTCATTAATAATGTCAGCGCGATTTATCGCCCTTCACCACTGGTGAACTCAGACTGACGAAGTCAGAAAGGGGGCGTCAATCGTCGGTTCTCACGCAGATGTGAGCCGAAACTTCAGCGATGAAAAGAGTATCTGAATCGTACCTAGGCTCCGTAGTCAGCCACTGTTCGGGGATGAGCCCGCGTTCACCCCAAAAGACGGCTAGAACGCGGGCTCATTCTTGAACAGCGGCTGGATACCGAGCCCAAATCGTACCTTGAGCTGCCGCAGTTGGTCATTAGGATCGTCGACGAAGCTTTCGCTAGCAATCAAAGTAAAGTTCCACTGTTTTAAAGACGTATGGAAATCTTTCATAACCTATAAATTGAGAGAAACGTGAACAGCCTGTCAAAGCAACAACGACCGAAAAAGAAAAAAAATGACTAGACGAAGTTATTACGGACGCTAAAAATACCTTGTCAAAATCAAGGTTGCTTTGTGTAAGAGTTGCGACTCTTCTCCACCCAAAACTCCTTAGAAAAGCCAAGCGAGCAGGATTGAAGGCGATATCCGGGGGTACGAGACTGAACATCAATGGATACTTCGTGCGGTGAGGTTCCCCGGGGACTGCAGGCGCAAATGAGATCTAATAACACAACAAACGTTTAAAATAAGTACAAAGCTGAAACCATTTTTAACTTGGCAGTCATCTTCGGCCTCGTTGTTATAGACATGTTTTTAGCATCATCATTGTCGTTTTCGCTGTCATTTACACAACCGTATTTTCCATTCGTGATTGTCATCGAAGTCACCATTGTTATTTTCATTGCAGCTCATCAAAGCTGGAGGATAAAAAGGTTTGAGTGCATCAAAAACTATAGAACTGCGCGCGAGTCTTGAGCAAGAGATGATATGCGCACACAAAGGAGAGACCCCTGGGACTGGATATTTAGCAGTTGGATTAGTGTGTAGTGACAAAAGGTTGCAATTCATCTTCTTCAAGACGACGTTTATGTACGCGCTTATCGCGTCAGATCGACCACACTCTTGCACTGTAACTCACCGACACCCGGGTTTAGCAGGCCTGTTACACACGCTACGGTCATATGTTATTACTTGGGCCGAGTATAGGCTATTAGTGTCATTTTAATTCTCATTATTAATTAAAAACACTTTTCATTTGCTGAGTCTTGACAGCCCGAGAGAGCTGATTCGAAAAAGCAGCAAGTTTGTTTCTATTGTTGCATGTTCCCAATTGCAAGTCGAGATGCTATAACTCAGTAGGGCCCATCTGAATAAAAATTTCACTGTTGAAACAACTTCTCCCCTTCCCGAGAGAGAGGGTTAATACTATCATCTTTTGCCTTTGTAGTTTATTAGTTTTTTCGTTGTTTGAGTTGTAATGTTTTGACCCTCTGACAGAGATGACTGGGGTCGCTAACCTCAATACTTTCAGATTTTTTCTTAGTGTTTCTTTTGCGTTTCGGCAAACATTACCATTTTCTCAAATTGTTTACCCTCTGTGCACCTACCCATGTACCTATGGCACTACTTTCAAAAAAATTTGCCTTGAAAGAAGTTGGGAAGAGTTGGTGGGAGGGAGAAGATAGATCCAACACCCCTTCTGTCCAGCTAGAAAGGGGAGGGGTGTCAATAAAACGATAACGTATACCTGTGTTATATTCCAATGCTGGGCACTTTCTGCCACCGTTTGACTGACATCAGTGCACACGCCTCCAAGTAGCGAAACAAAGGTCGGCTTAGTGTAAATATACTCGTAAAGAACGGCTGTTGCGAATCCAGGATTACACTGCAAGGAAAATTATTATTAATACTGTAATTTATAACTTACTTCCACACGCCGATGTATAATATTATGAAGACGTAGGTTAATACATTTTAGGAAGGATTTGTAGTGTGTTTCTTTTACCTTCATTTGCATAAAAAAGAAAACAGATTAGCTTTAAAATTACACTCGTAAATAATTTTTCAATCATTTAACTTTTTTCTCACTCCGATTTCGAAGATACTCTGATTCGGTTATTGCTGCGAGCCGTAAGGCGAGCAGCAACACTATTCTTGACGGGCTTGGCACTTCCGGTCAGTTTTATTTTCGA